>JBAJNP010003021.1:0-16835 GCA_036877545.1 Yasuhikotakia modesta | reverse complement strand
ATGTTTCAATCCAGCTGATTCCTCAACATATCAGGGTCACAGTTTAGTTCTTAACCAGTTTCAAATGTGTGACTACTACTTTACTGTTATGAAATAAATGTAAAACAATAAGATAAGTTTGAGTTAATCGACTTTCAACGAAGGCTCCTCCCACCCAGTGTAAACCTTTTAAAGAAGTTTATTTTACTCGTTCTGCCATAACCTGTCTACGTTCACAGAAACAGGAAAATATGGAAAAAAAACATCAAAACTGTAAATTATTGTAAACCTTTTATAGTATTGTAAGGTCTATCATTTGAATGATATATAATGCATAAAATGTATATTATTGTGATATTATGTAAATAATCATGCATCTGACTGTATGTGAATATATGTGAGATGCTAATGAAACTAGTGTTACTGGTTTTTATTGTTTATAATAATATATTGTTATTGAGTTATTCCTTAGGGTTATAGTTTTTAAATCTGGTTATTTGATATTTAATAGCAAATTAAATTAAATGTCTGGGACGTAATAATTTTGCCAGATAGTCACGTAATTACCAAAACAAGACAATAAAACTATTACGTAACTTGCAACGTTAGGAGATAGTAAATGTGACGTTGTAATTGGTAATTTAATGGTAATTAAAATACGTTGCAGTTTAGTCGCCAATTAGTGAGTCGTTAAATTAACAAAAAGTACAAATAAATGACGTGACTTATACGTCGTGTGTTAGCTGGGCTTGGGTTGATATAACTGATATATTACAACTATTGTAAACAACTCAGTTGTTATTTGTTCAAGAGACTAAAATAATAACGACACAGTACATTTCAATAAGTTTCATTTATACCCTTTGTAAAACATTCGCCTTGTAGCGGATGACGCAAAGCATGACAAATATGACGGAGTGCGGAGGGCTGCTGACGGACAGCAGCTTCAGCCAATGAGCGAGCGCGCTTAGACCGTCTGGAAGCGGAGGAAGTTGTGAACCGCGGTCAACCTCCATCTTCGATACCGACGTTACGACAAACTGACAGAAAAGGGTAAATATTTCGATTTCTGCAACTACACGCTGTTATATAAATGCAATATTTGACTTAAAACAGCATAAGGTGACTTTCGTGTGCGCATGCGCGTGGGATGCGTTGCGCGCGCTCATTGCTTGACACCATAGTTAGCTGGTTATCACGCATGCTAAACCTGCAATTCTTATGAACGCTGTCAGCGGATTGCTTTCGCGTACAGAGGTCGGGTTGGGGTATGCATTTTGCAGTATCTATTGTGGTATTTCCTAAAAAAGTAAAATATGTTGTGAAATTTCCTGCAAATTTGCAAAAGACCCGGGGTGTTTGAATAGCTAGCTTGCGGGCTAATATTTTAGCTAACGATCCGCCGCGCGCGTACAGTAACCAGTTAATGACCCAGGTTTGTTTACGACGGTTTTACAGGAGTTCAGGTTAAACTGTTGTTCGGAGGTGCATGAACCATGAGCGGGCTCAGTGTTAAAAAGCTCAAGGTGAATGAGCTGAAAGAAGAGCTCCAGCGTCGAGGCCTGGACACTCGCGGACTTAAGGCGGATTTGGTGGACAGATTGCAGGCGGCGCTGCAGGCCGAGGCCGCTGGTACTGCTGCCCCGGGCGAGCAGGAACAGGACTATGAGACTGGGGATGGCAAAGATTATCAGGACGAAGGTAAAACATACATTCAACTACTTGGGCTGAACGTAATCTTTCCAGCTGCAACCTTTGTGTGACCTTGCAAAAAGAAATTGAACGTAAACGGGTTAATAGAGATGTTTTCAATGGTGGTCGACCGGCAACGTGTCACCACCACAGTGGTTAAAATCCACAGTGATAACAATCATGAAGATGCCTGTAGTCAATACAAATATTTTAAAAACTTGTTTATGCCTTAAAATATTGCTCAGTGTTTGTAATTGCTTTTTTTACGAATTACATTCTTAAATATTTATCAAATAATCACAGATAACCGAAAATGTTTTCAAAACAAATGTTTGTATAGTTTGTATATTTTTAAGAGATGAATTAAACAAAGTGTTTATTGTATTCTGTTTCTCCACAGAATTTCCAGGCATGGGGCAGGACTATGGGGACGAGGCCAAGGCTCAGTTTGATGATGGAAGCAGCACAGACCTTTACCAGGGTGGCTATGAGGACCAGGAAGACGAGAACAACAAAGGCAGTGAGGACAGCACTGAGACCCCCATCCCTGGGTTTGGAACGAGTGATTACACAGCAGATGTTGCTCAGGGCTATGACCAGGATGAATATCAGGAGCCTGAGGCCAAGCACTCGTATCAACAGGAACCTTCGGATCCCTCCTACGAACAGAAGCAGTACCAGGAGAACGAGATAAACCAGGAATATGAGGAAATTCCTTTGAAACAGGAGCCGTATCCAGAGCCCCAGGTGGAGCAAAAGTTTGAGGAGTCGGAATCCCATCAAATGCCAGAAGAAGATTCGAGTCAGCGTGACCAGCAGGAGGGGTCAGGTGAGGTCAAGTCATTGCGAGACATGTTTTATATTATTAACATAAGCAATGCAGATTTAATGTTTTGCATACATTAAATGTGGACATGGCAGTTAAAAGTTAACAAATTACAAAGTAATATAACAGTGTGGAGCAATGCTGTACAGTTGATCGAATGTTCTGTAACCCAGTTACCTTATTTGCATAATTTAGTGAACTTGGTAACAAAGGTGTTTCCTTTCATTATAATTCATTTATTTGTTTGTTTCAGGCACATGTAAAACCTAACTTAGATTCATTACACTGTGTCTGGCAAGATAGAAGCGAGAGCATATTTGATGTTGATGTGTTACACGCTTTCCAAACTCTTTCAGAGGGTTATGAGGTAAAGATTGAGGACAATACCCCACAGCAGGCTGAACAGGCTAATGAATGGGGTGCTATGGACTCACAAGTCAAAACAGAGGATGACAGATACATGTCATACAATCGCAAGAGGCTGTATGACGACAGCAGAGGGTATGGATACTACGAGCATCGCGATGACAGAAGGTAAGTTAGGCCTCCTAAACGCTTTTTTTGTAGTCATTGCTTAGTCTCAGTGTTCTGGGTTTGTTGTTATAGGGGAAGATCACCACAGCCCCCCGCTGAGGAAGAGGAGGAAGAAATCGATGATAAGCTTGTGGTCATTGACACCTGTGAGTAAATAAAGGGCATGTTGTTGTAACTGTGCTTTTGTTTAAATACGTTTGATTGATTCCTTGTATGTATTTGTTAGAAAATGACCATTTTAAGCCCCAGTGCTTTTAAAGCACATTTCCATTGTGTCTCTCATTGTTTGTTTGTCTTCAGATAATTGTGACCTGCACTTTAAAGTGGCCCGGGACAGGTACAGCGGTTACCCTTTGACCATAGAGGGATTCGCCTTCTTGTGGTCAGGCGCTCGAGCCACCTATGGTGTCAACAAAGGGCGTGTGTGCTTCGAAATGAAGGTAAAATGAAAATGAGTGTTAAGAGCTTGTGCGGTGTGTTTGCCTCAGACATCATCAGTGTGTATCTGTCTTCTGCTGTCTCTTATTTAGATAAACGAGGAAATTTCAGTGAAACATCTTCCCTCCAGTGAGCCTGATCCTCATGTGGTGAGAATAGGGTGGTCCTTGGATTCATGCACCACTCAGCTCGGTAAGTTCCCACTACTTAAATGACTTCAATGGACAATATCTGTGGCACCTGACTTGTGTTGCTGTAGCTGTATTAAATTATTAACCTTAAAGCAGAAGTTGTGACAGTTTTGTTTTAACATCACAGTTCCTGGTTTAATGTCACAGGTGAAGAAGCGTTCTCTTTTGGTTATGGAGGAACTGGCAAGAAATCCTGCAACTGTAAATTTGATGACTATGGGGAGAAGTTTGGTGAAAATGATGTCCTTGGATGCTACATTGTAAGTATTTTCTTCTTGCGTTGGGTGAGGCATTTTATTTTGCAGCAAAAGAAAGTTTCAAGGTGTAATATGTCATGGAGCTCAAAAAAAACTAGTGTAAACACAGTTATTTTTATTTATGTGATGTTCCTCACATAAATACTTGCATCTTTTGGAAATGTTAATGTATCTACTGATCCGACCCCCGAAAAACGTACAGGGAACAAAACTGTAAAACAAATAATATAAAGCCTCACTTTACCTGCGACGGGGTCTTCATTGTTTTGTTAATGTTGCTTTGTTCTCCTGTTTATTTTCCACAGGACTTTGAAAGCGGTGATGACGTGGACATAGCATACTCAAAAAATGGCAAGTTGCTGGGCTCCTGTTACAGCGTCTCTCGAGAGGAGCTGGGCGGACGGCCTCTCTTCCCTCACGTTTTGGTGAAGAACTGTGCCGTGGAGTTTAACTTCGGACAGAAGGAGGAGCCCTTCTTCCCCCAGCCGGAGGGCTTCATCTTCATTCAGGACGTTCAGCTGGCAGACAGGGTCCGAGGGACAGTGGGTCCTGCTACTAAAGCTGAATGTGAGGTGTGTTGTTGCGGATTTTATTCGAGTAAAACACTTCTGAAGAAATGTCTCCCATTTGGCCAGTAGTTTCGCTTTCACTGTCCCTGCTCAAGCGTTAGTTTTTCTTAGTCCTGGTTTGTAAATTGTTGCTTTTAAATGTTTTCCCTAGATATTGATGATGGTCGGTCTGCCTGGAAGCGGAAAAACCACCTGGGCCCTGAAACATGCTGAGGAGAACCCAGAAAAGAAGTTTAACATCCTGGGCACAAATGCCATCATGGATAAGATGAAGGTACGGCTGGTTGATATGTTCCCTGTGGTCATGGCATCATTACACACCCCCTTCTGTCTCCAGTTAAACTCCATTTTCCCAAATGTCCTCAGGTCATGGGACTCCGTCGGCAGCGTAACTATTCCGGACGATGGGATGTACTCATTCAACAGGCTACACAGTGTCTTAACAGACTGATCCAGATTGCTGCCCGCAAGAAGCGCAACTACATCCTGGACCAGGTACTGCTATACTTTCCTGCCTCTGCGCTGTCCTGGCAGCTAAAATTTCCTTCCTCAACCCAATTCCCAAATCCACTCCTGTTCCCTGCTGCACATGTTCATTAATGCACTTGTGTTCTTTCTGTAGCCGAGCCCAAAGCATTGGTTAGCCAGTTGTGCTCCTGAAGACTTGTTTTACTCAGTCCTCGTTTCTTTGTCCTGAACATGTTGCTGAATTATGTTTTGTTTTGCTCAAACGCTACAAAACCGAACAGGGAAAGAATGCAGCGTAGTATGTTGTCGCAATGAATATTTTTTATGTATGTTTTGTTGTAAAGAGATCTTTGCCACATTGTACAAGTAGTCCATGTCATTAGTAAGATGTTGAAAAACAAGTAATCACTGCCTGGTGAGTAAGAAAATGCCTTCTGTTGCTATGGTAACGTAAAGAAAAAGAGAACTTTTGATTAGATTAACTTGGAGCTTTACTTGAATGTTGTGTTTAAAAATGAATGGCAGGTAAGTGAAAAACTAACCTGCTTGAAGTTTGCAGGTGAAGCATTAGGAGAGGTTGTAAGGTAGGTAGGGTCACAGGACATGCTAATGGTTCAGTAAGGAGACGTGAGTATGAACAGGTAGGCACTCAATGTTGTCTGTGTTCAGGAGGATGGGCGTTTGAACACTGGGTAAGTTAAGGTAAGGAAGGGGACCCAGGCAGAGCAGGAGGAGCGTGTTTACATTGTAAAAGATGTTTGCTTTCCCAAGGTTGGAGATTTGAGTTAAATTTTTACACATGGTGAATTTAACCAACAATGTGTACCAGCATCTTATGTGACTCTGAAAATCAAGAAGTAGTGGCAGTAGTTAGTGGCATTTCCACTTGGGCCTTGTAACAATTGGACCAGTGGTTGGTGACACTGGTCCAATTGTATTGGATTTTGTATTGGACCAGTGGTTGGTGACAAATGGATGTTTAAGGGAAACCTGTAGACCGCAGTGTGTACAATTACTATGTACACTTCATAAAATTTCTTCCAGTAGTACAGGGTGACGTATCATTTTTTTTCTTTGACAAGTTCATTGTTCAAAGATTTAATAAAGAATTTTGGAACGTAATAACTAATAATTAAGTTTAAAGGGTCCCCTATATAATGTCAGTCATGCATTAACCCCCATCTGTCTCCTGATTAACGGTAAGTCAGTTGGGCTCGTGAGAGACAATCGCTAGTTATTCCAGAGCAGTAACAATAGACATGAAAAAAAATTCTCTCACTTTCATCGTTGCAGGAATCCAATTCCCCTCCTACGGAACGCAAAGCCGTAAAAAAGCAAATAATGAACAGCTTCTACTTCTTTCTTGTCACCATTGCTAGACAAATGTATATGGATCAGCCCAGAGACGAAAAATGCGTCCTTTTGAAGGTTTTCAACGCAAGGCTATTGTAATTTGTCCCACGGATGAGGATTTAAAAGAGCGAACGTTAAAGCGAACTGATGAGGAAGGGAAGGATGTTCCCGATCATGCTGTGTTAGAAATGAAAGGTAGGAATTCCACGGAAAACCAAAACAAATGTTCAAAACTACACACCAGATCTGTTTTTTGCTGTTTTTTTTTTTTGTTTTGTTTTGTTTTAAGACTTGGAAGAACCCACCCGTCCCTCCTTCTGTTAAACCCCTTTTGCCAGATAAAAGATCTCCTCTTTTTCACCTCCCTCTGCCCTTTTAACCACATTTTCTTGCATTGTCTCCCATGTCATTTTCTGCCCTGCAACCGCTGAGATAATCAGGAATGAGGCTAGAGAAGGCGATTGGCTCGTGTCTCTAATTCACACCAGACCAGCAGTTTGTATTGGGTGTATTAATAAATGCTGATAAATTATTGGACAGCTGTCCTCAGCCAAGTACTTGTTAATTTGAAGGGACATCTTTTATCATAGCACTTTTCTGGCAACTGTTTTTAGTTTATTATTCATTCCCTGTGACTTCCCCTTACATCGTATACATATTCTGACCCTAAAACAAGTGTTTTCTTACACATCTAAGGCAATGTTTGTCTTAGAGCATGTTAGTTTTATCACAACATGCTCCAATTCTCTCTCTTTTGCTCTCTGTCCCCTTGTTCTGTCCTTCCCCTTATTTGTTCTGTCACCATTGTACGGTGCTGATAATGATTCTCTTTGTCTTTTGCCGGCGTGACCGTTCTGTCCCTCACTGCCTGCCTCTACTCCTGCAGCAAACTTTGTGCTGCCCGACGCCGGCGAGTTCCTGGACGAGGTGACGTTCATAGAGCTGCAGCGGGAGGAGGCAGAAGTTCTCATCAAGCAGTACAATGAAGAGGGCCGCAAGGCCGGACCCCCACCGGAGAAGCGCTTCGATAACCGACCAGGTGGCTTCCGCGGCCGTGGCGGCTTCCAGCGCTACGATAACCGCGGTGGGACCCAGGGTGGTCGGGGGGGTTACCAGAATCGGGGCGGCCAAGGAGGTGGAGGCTTCAGAGGAGGTGAGATTCTGAATTTCATGCTTCTGTGTGGAAACTTGTGGAATAAAGGCCTTCAACATTGAACATTACGTAGGTCTTATTTATACCAATTGTGCATGATAAGCTGATAACGATAATGACTTTTGTCAAGGAAAGGTCAGACTGCATTTGTGGGAACTGTAGATATGAGATATGCAGTAATATATACGTTTTATATATAATATAAGTAATACAGATTCTGACACATTTCTTTTTATGTAAATATTTGTGGTATTGCCAGATTTTTACATTACATATTACATATTTACAAGTAAATGCATGAACATTTATGCCACAGACTTATATTTTATAAATGTTATACATGTTAACATACATGTTATACTGTCTGTAACCCTGTTTTTGAAAATGTCAACTTGTTTGTTAGGATACAATCGTGGAGGCTACAACCAGAATCGCTGGGCAAATAACTACAGAGATGGAGGCTCAGGTGGTCGTGGCGGATACAACCGCAACCAGCAGTCTGGGGGCAGCTACACCCACAACCGCCAGGGTTCCTACAACAAGAGTGGCGCTGGAGCCCCTGGAGGCTACAGCCAGTCACAGGCATGTCTTTAATTTCACCTGAAAACACCTAATACATCAACCAAAGTGAAAGTAATTGCTAGGAATTCTTCTGTTAAAACCTTCAGAGCCATGTTGTCATCTCTATTGCATTGCAATGTTGTTTTTCTAGACTCAGTCTTATAATCAAGGCTACAACCAGGGATACAACCAGGGCAATTATAACCAAGGATACAACTATGGAAGCTACAGTCAGTATCCAGGATACAACCAGAGCTACAGTCAAACTCCTGCATCTACAGGACAGTCCTATAACCAGCAGCAGCAGCAACAGCAGAGTTATAATCAACAGTACCAGCAGGTGAGCTTACAACAGACAAGTCAACAGCAGTCTACCTGTAGTACCCAGCACTGCTCAATCTTCAGTCTGTCCGATGTCAATGCAATCATGCAGTGTGTCTTAAAATCCCACTATTGCAACCTCACATGTTATGTGGTGGTGAGTTCAGGGCAGGCCAAGCTAAACGTATGATTTTTTTTTTCTTAGTATGCTCAGCAGTGGCAGCAGTACTACCAGAACCAGAGCCAGTGGAATCAGTACTACAATCAATACGGCAACTATGGCAGCTACAACCAGCAGAACACCCAAGGCAGTCAGGGCGCCCAAGGAACACAGTAGTACCATCACAGCCATTTCAAAGGGCCACTTTTGGTCACTTCCTACGCAGCATTCCTACCGTTTATTTGTCGTTTTCTGCCCTTTTTTGTGATCCCTCACCTTGTACTGTTCTTCGTTTTTGCCTGCTCTCAGTAAATCTTTTCTCACCCTATTTATGCCGACCTTAAAGATAAACAGTGCTCTTGAGTTCTGACGGCAAGTTTCGTTTTTTGCTTCCTGACAAACTTTTGCTTCTCTACAATATTTGTTTACATGCAGCTTGACGTTTGACATTTCTATGTACTTGTAGATGAGAAGTTTGGCATCTGAAATGAGTAATGTGTGGTGTAGCCTGACATGGCTCACATACTCTGTGCTTAAATAGAAGCAGGATAAATATTTTGATCAGGCTTTGATTTACATCTGATGTATAGAAACAGGGTGTTTCTGTGTTCCAGTAGTTTTACCACTGATTTTATTTTTCTATTAAGATTAAAGAACCACATTTTGCAGTTGATAGTTATCGGTATCGTTCTATCATACACCTGTATTTACTCATCCACTTAACACTTGTCTACGTAGATCATATTGAAAATTTTGCTAGTGTTGAATAACAAATCTTGAACATTGGGTAACATGTTTCAAACCTGTAATGTATGGTTCTCCTTTTTTTATACCATTTTTAAAATGACTCTGGTTGGTCTGTTTCACATTTAAATCCCATCCATTTATTCGTTGCAAATTAGTAAAGACCAGAAATAGCTCCTTGTGTAGATACGTTTTTACCTTGTGTCTCGTCTGTGGAACAGTGTATGCAAATGGTTTGTCAAATCAAAATTTGTATTTGAGAATATAATCTAAAGAACCAATTCAGTGTTTCTGTTTTTTATTAGATCTGAACTAAATCTCCATGTATTGGTTGCAGCCTAGGGTTGATGTATAAAAATAACATTTAATGAAAAACAGTGCAAGCAAATTTAATGATGTGCTACACTTATGTGTGTGACCTTTATAAAAGACAGTCCGGTCCTTGATTATAATTGGTAGAGTTGCATTCAAAGCCATTTCTCTGTTACTTTAAAAACATGCACCTCTGTTCCTCTGTATTACAACATGATATTCATGTTACCTAAAAGACAGGAAGAAATGGAAAATATAAAAAAATACAACAACAGGAAATTAAATTAAAAGCAGTCAGTTAAGCCTGTTAAAGGATTTCCGGTATATATTCCCAGATGGGAGATATTGAAATATCAGGCAGATTTGATCAGATTCATGATGTTTGTCATGGTTAAGTGTTTCAGCTGATAACCATGTACAGTCTGTGATGTCCACGTTTTGAGATGGAGGCTGTGATTGTGGAAAATACATCTAGCTAAACAGAACAGGAAACTGTATTGCATTTTTTAAACAGATTGTTCACATAACATTATACATATATAACGTATAACAAATATAAAGGAGGGGTAGCCCACCAAGATCTTCCATTACATTATATACATCATAAAACAATGCTCAATGGTCTTATTCTCCCACTTTAATGCCATAGAAATTTACTCAAGTTCTGCTATGGGTTCAAGAGTAAACATGAAAGGGGGAGCCTTGCACCTCTCCCCTAGGTTATATTTAACAAGAGTGAATATTATCAGTGCTGTATGTCTGTCTGCTCTGCTTTCATTTTCTTAGGTAATAATAATATCCTCCAGCCTTCATGCTAGAACTGTAGCTAATATTTTAAAGTCTGTGTTAAGGATACTTATAGGATAGGATGCAGTTGTATAGGTCTTTATCTTTCTTAAATATTATGCAAATATTTATTTTTCTTCAAAGTAGAGCTTAGGCCAAAATAATTTACAATTCTGAGGAAAAAACAGGTCCAGTGTGTACTGGTCAATTCTTTCCATTGAAACACCGATTGTATGTATAATCCTGTAACAACAGGTCTCACATGTTATGGGTAACATCAAGTAACGTTTGGCAATGATTGGCAATGTGAAAAATGGTTTAAAGCAAAATATAATGACAAAGAAATGAAAGGGATCAAATAATTTATTGTCTATTTTAATCAGATTTAATAACAGCTCAGGAGACTAAATGCATGCATCACTATACTGTAGCCATTTTAACAGTGTTACTGATTTAGTGCCAATATAGCAACACTTTTGTAATTCATGAAGCATATCATGCTTCTTCATGCTGTTTTACTACATCATTATTATCGTAAACATAAGATCATATATATATCTGCAGATAAAACTGTCAAAATTCACAGCATTGAAGTGCAAATATGATCGGTAATATAAATTAAATTAATCAATAAATAAAAGTCTGATTTAAATTAAAAGCACAATATTAAGTAAAGGAAAATTATGGCTTCTGAACATTTACTCAAAAAACAGCAGTTAATACAGTTTCGGTTCTGACAGATATTACAGAATTTAGTGACTTCATCATCATTAATAATGTTTAAAATTTACAAGGCTGGTTATGTCTGTAATTAATTAACATTAACATTAATAATGTTGTTAACAATTTAAAGATTTAACTTTTGTCAACTATAATTAAAATGAGAATAAATAAGATACTACACAAGCTTAAATGAAAACATTATAAATAACACAACATGTGATGTTTTCAATGACACATTTTTGCTCATTTACAACACAGCAAGTAAAATAAACCTTAACCTGTCATTTTAAAAGACGTCACAGTGTTCTTTAGGATGAAAGACCATTTCTTTGAAAGCAGTATAATTTAGGAGAACAAAGACAGCAAGTTACCGTTTACATAATGAATAAATAATAATATGGCAAGTTAAGGAAAGGCATGTGAATGGGAGCAGTAATCCTCACATTAGCGGAGGTCATTTTCCTCATCCTGAATGGTCTTCTTGATTCTCAGTAACATGCTGGTCTGCCATTGGTCAAGCCTTGTGATGGAGTCAAAGTCTCTTATCTAATGAAAAATAAATGCAGTGTATGAAATAAAGTTAATCATTTCATAAATGAATGTTTAGATAAGTTAACATTAAAAAAACTCACTGCTTCAGTGAATGCATCAATGTTCTGCTCTTCATGTGCATCAACAAGCTTCTGTAAAATACAGAAACATGCAGTTTGTTAATAATGTTTAATTCCTTTCTGCGCATTTCTACAACAAAGACAATAAAAACCGATATGAAGATGTTTGGGTAGTGGTGCGTCAAACCTTAAATCTTATAGAAATGAATGAAATGGTAAATCAAACCTTCAGAAGTTTGCACTCTCTAGCATCTGAGAACGCAGGAAACATGTCTTCATATCTCTGCACAGCCAGCTAAAAGAAGAACACAACAGTTAAGCGACCGAAGACTGGTTAGTACACACATTAAATAAACTAGTACAGCTGGTATAAGAAATCACCTTGCAGTTTAGCATATCCACACAGAAGTGACAGAGTGCTGCTTTAAAGAAATGGTCTTTTGCTCCATACTTCAGCAGAGTTGTGTCCATGGAATAGGTTCCGATCTAAACGTTTAAACACAGACAACAGTGTTAATAAATATGATTTAAACACTGATATTTAAAATCAAGCCACACACACCTGCTCATATATTTCAATGGCTTTCTGGTACTGCTCCATCTGTGCCGCATAAGTGGCCACTTTGATCAGACACTTGTTAGCTGCACTAACCAGACGAAAAGTGACAGAGATTAAAACAATGATCTAACATCAGATGAATGTTATTAGAACGTTAATTGTAGAACACCTGGTGGACTCCTCCCCTTTATAATAATCTGCTGCCTGTTCATAATGAGCCACAGCCTGTAAACACATACAGTTAAATGTGGGTTAAGTAACAGCATTTGTTAACACTTTATTTTCCAAACTAACTTATTTTAACTTCATAGATTCAGTACACTGTAATTTGGATGCATAAAGTGATGCATTTTATATTTATAAATATTGTTTACCTCATGCCAATATATAGCTGATGATGTCTAAATAACCACATAATATTTCACTTACTTTGTCTATATCCAGTAACTCAGATTCATAGATTTCAGCTATAGATATGTGGTGTTTTGCTGCAATGTTAAAACGCCCCTGTGGAAACATAAGAACATTTAAGAACAATTCCTAAAGAAAACAGTGCCAGAGCGAATCTGTAACTGATGTGATTGTGTTCAAGTGTAAGAAAGACTTTCTATAGGTTTTCTCACCATAGCTGTGTAGATATCAATGGCCTGAGAGAAACAGCTTACGGCCTCTATAGAGGAAGTTTAATGCAAATGAAACTCTCCTTTGAATTAGAACCACTGCATAGACAACAGAGCTGAACTGTACCTTGAGGATCAGCCTTTTTGTAGGCATTGCCGGCGTCAATGAAGTTCACCGCTGCGTTGTGCTTGCTTTGCACTTGCAAATGCAGTTTTGCAGCTCTGCAGAAAGCATCTCCTGCAGCTTATATCAAAGAACCAACAGCATGTTAAACACATGCATTTAAGGACAGTTTAAAAGTGAATGCAAAAGTTGTCACATACCACTCCAGTTCTTTGCCATCTTGAACATATTGGCAGCTTTAACATACATGTCACAGGCCTCCTCCACCTTTGAGGAACTCCTGTAATAAACAAAGACGAGGAGGAAGGTTCATACGCTTATGTACAGTACAGATATTATATATCGAGTAAATAAATGTATAGAGTATTAAAACGGTAGCCATTAGGCGGCGCTATTCGCAGACGTCGATGCATCCTTGCAGCCTCATATATATGAACAACATATAGCAAGAAATCGGCGTAAAAGTTCAGGTTTTCATTATACATTTATATGTAAAGCTACTAGGTGTGATTGTATTTGTTATAAACAACCATCACCGTATAACAGTTTTATCAACAGTAAACTAAACACATCAGATTGAAGTGGCTAAATACGAACAACCTGATGTTAAAAATGTAATTTCAACAGTATTGCTACCAATAACTGGAATGAATCCGTATAGTTGCTCGTTGCAAACGTAAGATCCAACGTGTTCATCATTGCAGGACAATGTGAGTTTATGATTTACCCAAAAAACGCTCCAAACAACGAGTGCGACGTTTTCATCTTTTTGTCCGCTTCAGCCATGAGAGCCAAAGCTTCCTTTTCTTTCCCAGAATAATCCATTTTGTAAGGCCAGGTTGAACTAAATAGTGCGGGGATGATATCCAAGCGAAGCCCGAGTTGTTTTATTGACACACAACCCGGAAGTCGGAAGTCGCCAAGACTTTAGGGACTGTGGTAAAATACTTGTTTTCCACACACCAGGCACGACAACTGAGCGACAGACTACAGCGAATAATGAGTGTTATTAGTTTATTAATAACTATTGATTCATCTTTCCAGGCAATGAATTTTATTTGTTAACTATAAACTTAGACTGTGGGGATTTTTCGTTTTTCTTCAGTGTTTAAAATGCACCCTGGTGCCCACCAGCTAAGCATATCCAGTTTGTAGGTCGCAGGCGCTTGGAGGATGTCCAGCAATTTAAAGGTCCTTCTCGTGTCACACATGAGGTACTTTTGGTTTTTTTGTTTGTGGTATTTTATGGCTAAACACTAATATAAATTATGATTAATCATGAAAGCATCTTTTAAGCAGATGGTATTCAGACACCTGTATATTATGTATGGTAATATTACATTCTGCATATACTGCTACAATATTATTGTCACTTTACAGTGTTTGAACTTAAAGCATTATATATAATCCATCATCAGTCACATGTATGGTTTAACATTTCCTGTTTATATTATGGGATATTATGTACTTTGGAAGTCAGGTTTAATATAAGTCCACATTTAAGTGTTTCATTAAATATTCTGGAGAGTTGGAAATTTTTTTTTCGACTTTTCATTTGAACAAAACAATACAATGTATATAACCAAACACATTACATTAGTAAACAATGTAAGTAAAATACATGTGAAAGTCTCTCACAAAAATGAATTATATTTATAATATGAAATTATAAGTACATTTCCAAACAGGTATTAGGGATGTTGTATAGTTGCTCAATTATGCAAATCAAGTAAATCAGTGCTTTAGTTAAAACTAAAATATGCTAGTTGCATGCTAACTAACTTGCATGCTAGCTGTCATGTCAACACAGACATATGATAGAAAAACATCAATAAAATAACTTGAATGGATAAACTGGATTATCAACAAGGGAGAATAAGTTTCATGTACTTCTACAAAAAATCAGTTTGTAATGAATTTGTTGAACTGATAATTTTATGGTTAAATGAATTTCAAGTGGGTCAAATTTACCTGAACATATTAACAACATTACAAAGAGTTGAACAAGGATATAATGACATAATATATGTCTGTTTCCTAATAATCCTTTTGATCAGAAAGCATGAGGTAAATGCTAAACTTAGTTTCAGTCGAACCCTGGACAACAGGAGGCAGTGTTGTGCTGACTGAGGCGGATGCATCTTGACAACTTTACTGCATGGAAAAGGTAAAGAAATGTGAACATATAATTTTGAAAAACAACATTAGAATACAAATGTAACTTTACTTCTTACAGGCCTATAGTATGTATAAACAACAGGCTGAGTAAATGTAGGTACAACACAAATGCAATCACAACACATTTTATAAATGAAGATTTTCTACAAGTATAGATACTTATTATATTTCAGCTTGTAACTACTTGTATTTAATTCAGTTTTTTGTATAATGTAGGTACACAAACCTTCTTCACATAAGATCTTCTAGCGTTCTTCTTTCTGAGGTCTGTTTTCTTTCGCCCAGGCTGGCGCTCTTGGAAGGCTTGGAACACCTTTTGGAAAATCAAACAATATTGTCCAAAGACAAACAACTTTACTTAACTGATGAAATAACTGATAGTGTCCATGTTCTGAAATGAAACATACGTGGGTTTCTCCACTATCATTGTCATGCGAATCCTGAAGACATCGTTTGAAACGTTTTAGTTTCTTCATGCAGTAATAATACTCCACACACTGGGCTACTGATTTTGTTTGCAACTGCAAAACAAACATCAACTTCATTATTATAGGAGTTTCTAAGGAAAATTCACGCAAAATGTTGTTCCACACCTGTAAGAAAACTGGTCATCTTCAGAAATTAAGATGTTGTGGGCCTTGAAAATGGAATTTGTAATGTTGTCTATTGGGGGTCAAAAACCTTTTGGATTTCCGGAAAAATATCTTAATTTGTTTTCCCAAAGATGAAGAAATGTCTTACAGGTGTGGAACGTCATGAGGACATGTTTGTGATACAGGAAATGAAAGAGATTTCAAACTTGTTTAAAATCGATACACAGATACATAAACAACACTTGATTGTTGCGTAACAACAATAAACAACATAAATTTCACCACAGGGTTAAAGATTACACATTAATAATACTACAAACCTCAAGCAGCACAGAGAAAAGTTAAAATGTCTTGAAGGAATAACGGTTGCATTCATACCACATTATGAATTATTCCAAAGTCTTTTCCATGGTCCTCCAGGGTCTTTCTGAAGAGTCTCATCTCATGAGCTGTCCAGTGGTCTGATCCTGTCAGTTTAAAACAGCAACATAAAACACAGGAGGAACTTTCAAATGTGTCACTTATTAAAGAATGTAAACGCTTCTGTTATACCTGCGTAGTGGTAATTTTTCAGAGGGTGTCCGAAGGTCCAGAAATCTCCTTTAATTAAGAGTAAATCCAGCGCTGCCTGACAAGTGAACAACAGAGCTGTATTAACAAGCCTCTTTAGAATGAGACTCAGTGGCACTAATGAGTACCTGTATGTTTCCTTCTACTTCATGAAGGCAGTGGAGGGCGAGTTCAATGTTTGTGCCCCCTCCTGTCAGGACACTGGAACAGCACATCTCTAACAGCCCTGAGACTGAAGCGCAGACAGGAAAACGCAAAGCAATGAAGGATTATGTTTTACCTTTATTAAACCTTATGTTTTACATTATTAAAACAAAAGATCATGGGTTACCAAAACAATAATTAAATGCACTGTAGGCCACTGTGTATAAAATATGGCAGTCATATGTGTGAGAACTGAACTGAAATCTTCCTCTTTAGCTCTCCAAACTAAATATTTCATTTACACTAAACAGTCATTTGTAAATTGGTCATTGTTACTGTTGTTAGTGAAACATTAAACCACAGTAAATA
>JBAJNP010003020.1:0-42843 GCA_036877545.1 Yasuhikotakia modesta | reverse complement strand
GATATAGTACCCCTTTTAATTAAGGTGATTCAAGCGATAGTTGATGGTCTGTGCAGATGTGTTAAGTTGATTGTAGATTGCCATTCTGTTCTCTTTTCTATTTCTATCTTTCCTACTTTCCTCTATCTCTTTGTGTTTGTTAAATGTGTTACTCGTTTATCGTTAGTTTGTCTGTGTAGTGAATAAATGTTTTGTATCCACTTGCGATTGTTTCTGTGTTTAACTGCTCATAGACTAACGTCACTTAAACTTGCCTATCTTGTTACATGCTCTGAAGTAGCACGTATATCAGTAAGAAGTTTATTTTCTAAAGGCCATAGGAAATAACATTTCTTAGAATTAAGGTACAATTATGAATGTTTCGCTGGACGAATACATTAATTAATTGCTATTATTAGTTCTGCTTAATCAGATAGAACATCTATACATGTACATACTACATAATTCGTGTAATTGATTACGGTTAATTATACTTATTATTCCCTTTGAGCTAGAGCTCAAATTCCCTCGTTTCAGCGGAAGATAGTGTTTTAAACAACGCTTTCTAAACCGGCTGACACGCTACACCTCTCAAAGCAAGGCATTGGAGACCATCTACATTTGATTGCCATGGCTCAAATAAAGTTTTTATTAAAATCTTTCATCTGCAAAGTTGCAAAATCTGAGCAATCTTAAACATTGTTTGAGCTTTGACACTGAAAAATGTGAGGTGCAAAAGACTTTAGAAATCTCTACTTGTAATTTCATTTTTGTCTAGGAGAAGCAATCGAGACATTACTGACATCTCATTTGTTGTTTTTCGTTCCATTAGGTTTTACCCATTTAAATAATGATTTGACCCTCAGCAGACACATCAGAGCATCTGTTCACCTACTAACCTTTGTGATCTTTCTCTTCTCCTCTTTTCCACAACCTGACAAAAGCAGGTGCCGAAAGGCTTCTGGTAAAAAGAGCAAAATCGCTTCTCAGAGCTGTCAAAAGCCACTCATACGCTTGTGTGCATAAACATTCACACCATCTCTCTGAAAGCCAAAAATCAAACAAATCTGTGTGGCTTTAAGCTCCATGTCACAGGCAGGCAAGTCTGTCTCTTACTACAAGACAGAGGTGAGACCTGCACATTAAAGTTACAGTTGTTCAGGAACATCTTGTTTCATCTGTGCATGTTGGAACAATCAAAGAAATTGTTGGTCAAAAAACGTGGCGAGTCTTCGGTATTCAGCGACAGATTTGTTGCACTTCTTGGTGGGCGATTTATACCTGTATTTTATGGCATTTGCAAATGACTGTCTGCCGCACTGCAAAGTAATTCCATCCTGTCATATTTGTCTTTTAAAATTGTAACAAATTACGGTGATTTATTATGTGGAACTCTTCGAGATGCCCTCTTTTTTTCCTTAGATAAGTCGCTGATTGCAGGGCCATCCATTTAAAAGTGAGGCAGTTGACACGAAGACATGTTTCATTCTCTCTCTATATGACACAGCCCCCTTTGACTGGAGTCTGTCAGCATAATTCACCCCATCAGCATGCTTTTGTTAGGTAAGATGGTTGTGTACAGTGTTTATGTGTGCCAGTGCATCTGAGCAGACCAGTTTTAGATCCCGTTTCCCCTGAACCTTCTTTACCTATAAACCAGTCAACCAGTTAAAATGGTACATGTTGTGTTGTCTGACTGCTGATTCGAAGCTGAAACAGCAAGACTTTCTTGTGATCATCTTAACTACCTATAATAAAGACAAAAATGACAAATCAGATTTGTCAGATAAACAGATATGTCAACTGTTTCTCTAAGATTCAGCAGAGCTTAGATAAAGAATTCTGCTTTTCATATTCTCAGAAGACCACACGTCTGCTCTAAATCTCAGGTTTGCCAACATACAACATTCTAAAATTAAAAGCGAACATGTAATTCTTCCAGACCGAATGACTTGACTTCTACAGCGCAGTTTAAAGTGCAACAACAGTCTCATTTGTGTCAAAATGCTCCTTATATGAAACATAACTCAGATCTCCAATAAGTCTTGTGAGCCATGAAAGATAAACCACTTAGAAAAACCTGGATCACCAGCTAGACTATCACCAAACCGGCATGGAAACTCATGCTGGTCTAAACTGTTTTTATTTCAGCAGGGTAATGAGGTGTGGCTTGTCAGTTGATTGTCCAAACTGCCAGTCATCCCTCATTTCTTCTTTTCTCCCTTCACTTGAACCTTCTCTGCCCTCCTTCAGTCAAACGGGACTTTGAGATCTATCTGTCATGATCAGACACAAACCCCTGGGAGCCATGACTGAGCGATGTGTGTTTTAGAGTGTGCGAGAAGACAATGTGTAATCCACGCACTCTGCATCACTCTTTTTCATGGAAAAAATACAAGCGGAAATACCGGCATCTGCCTGGGACAGTAAAAAAGGGCAAGTTGCCAAGTGGGTCTTTTGACTGTACAGAATTCCCCATATCCCATCTCAGAGATTGTCTTCTGCTCTAGCTTATTATGACTGCACTGTTTAACTGTGTGTTAGAAATGAGACAGTGGTTGTTCCATGTTTGTTGTAGGGCTGAGGGGGGGGTAAAAAAATTAAACAATAGCAATTGATCATGCAGGTAAAAAAACAGAATTATGAAAAAAAAATTATGATATATAAACAACAAACGTCATTTAACAGAATTTAGAATCAAAATACTACCATAGCACTTATAGATGCATTATACAACACACGTTTTAAACTTATCTGCCACCAACCTAATCTTACACTTTCACTTAAAATCTTGTCCTCATTGTAACTTACTCTGGGCAAGATTAGCCCAAAGGTAAGGCAACCAATCACAGTCTATTTGTGCCATATAAGAGTGGTTTATATGAAGTAGAATTTACCCCCAAAAACTAGTTAAATAATTGTACTGCACTTGTTCAGAAATCACAAGAGAAATGTGCATATAAATACATGTGGGGAAAAAAGGCATGTCTATTTTGTACAATCAATGATTACTTGACAATTTATAAGATTCATAACCAGGACGGTTGCCAGTGTAAAAATTTAAATAGGCTTATTAGCTGTTCTAAGCTTGAATATGTCACTTCATATAAATATTACCTTTAGCATTGAAGTCAATGGGCTGCATGGTCCATGTGTTAAGATGTGTGTTGAAGCACTGATTCGAGTCGTGTGAGAACACCTTAATAGGGCAATTAATTCATAATATCTTTCATGATATTACAAGGACTGATGGGTTCTGTATGTATCTATCAAGTTTTCAACAATCCCATTTATCAACTGTCCATCATCTATTCATCAATCAATCATTAATGCACGCTGTCCTCTCATAAATAATGTTTGTAGATAGTGCAGAAAGAATGCAGCGAATTGCAACCAATATTCCTGCTTATTTCTGCTCTAGCTTATTGGCCTTTTTGCATTTGACAGGTGCTCTTATCCGAAGCAACTTTAGGTATACAAAGTGTCAAATCATGACCTTGGAATTGCAAGCTCTACCTGTAAAGCAACAGGGGTACAATTTAACCAAAAACTGTAATGTTGATATCACTGAGTGCTCAATAATATCCTTATACTAGCATTGTACAGGTTTACAGCATTTAGCAATTAACATATCCAGGAACTGTAGTCTATACACCCCTGGAGTGTTAATGAGCATCACACTCACCTGAGATTCAGTATTATAGCACTTAACTCCACATCCCACACTCTCTTGTTGTCTTGATTATTCAACAACAATATGTCTTCCAGCCGTGATGCAGGCATGGCGCAGAACTGTTATGTCCCATAAAAATATTCATAAGATCCTGTAACTGAACTGGTAGAGCATTGTGATAGCAGTGCAAACATTGTGGGTTTATTTCACATGAAACACACATACTAATGAACAATGTAAACATTCAATGCACTTTTGGATAAAAGCATCTACCAAATGCAGTATAAATGTATATGAAGCTATGAACAAACATTTGTGACATTGCCACAGATGAACTGCAAGTTTTATGCAACTAAACTATTTATCAGCTTTTTTACAGGGATGTATTTGACACTCCTTGTATGCAGTCACTGAGAATCAAACCTATGACTGTGGCATTGCTACAGGACCCAAATGTTTTTGATTTTAATTTAAAATGTTCTGATGTAAAAAACAAATTTTCTGCTTTTGCATACATACACTTTTCAGTAAGAAGTTTCTGAGTGATTTTGGGTTTTAGAAGCGAGTTTGTTCCTAAAATTTGGCAGGTTGGGTCACAGGGTGTCATTTACGGCATTTGCCAGCAGGGTTATGTCCCGACGTTGGCTAGGGCTGGGTGATATGACCAAAAAAATTATCATGATATAATAGTTCATATTGATCGGTATCGATAATTATTGACATTTTTAACTATATTTTATTTTTTAAAAGACAAGTATAAAAGTTTACATTTAACCAGTTTTTTTTATTTATCCACATTATTAAGGCAAATTTTATTAGTTTTAGCAGTCAAAAACTTTTTTGTGTTTAAAACACAATAGCGCATGTATATTAAGTGACGTGACTCTCACTATATTCGCCCGCTGTCAGTGGTGATGCAGACTTGGTTGTTTTCATTCAGACCCATGAGACCCACAGCCTCACCGCCGGCGCTCATCATGCGCGTGGCCTAATGTCACTTGCGATGACGCAACCTGCGCTCATTCTTTAAAACATCTGATTGGCTGTTTGCGTGTCATCAGCAGCACGCGCTCATCTTTAAAACATCTGATTGGCTGTTTGCGTGTCATCGGCAGCACGTGCTCATCTTTAAAACATCTGATTGGCTGTTTATGATCCACGAACTGCACGCGCTGAATTTAATGACAATGTTGAGGCTATACCGAAGAATTTTTATATTGTTACCGACAATTGCATACCGTCGATAAATATTGATACCGTTTTATCACCCAGTCCTAATGTTGGCTGTATTTCTTTGTGGTGTTGAGCTACACTCTGTTGCGCCACAAGATTTGCTTGGGCTCTTCAGATTGCTGCCTCACTTTTTGCTAATTGCACTAGCATTATCAAAACATATTCCCCATAGAGCTCTGCCAATTTAATCTTTTGTTAAAATGTGTGAAGAACATTTGTAATTTAATAAACCTCATTAACAGGAAAAGGAAGAGGGAGGGCGTGATGAGGAAAGGGGGGATTTTCAGACAGCCTTCTGAATGTCCTAGAAATGCCCTGTTTTACCCCTGAAAAGAATTCGTAATGAATGTCTCACCCTCTGCTAATCACTCAACGGCACACTGTGAGCACATCAGTCATACTGCCTGACAATTATGCATGCTGCTTTTCATACAATGCATAAAATATCTGATCCGATTATTCAATTTGAATAGAGTGCATATACAGTACATGTAATGTTAAGTGTATGTGCCTTTCATTTCTGCTTATGATCTAATAATGTTTATGGCCTGATCTAATAGTTCCCCTGAAGATGTTGCAGATGGGAAATGTTAGACTGAAAATGGCATAAAAATGTTGCACTTAAGCGTTACTTTACAGAACATTTTCTCCTTTTTTACCATTATCTCTGACCCGATCAACACATCTTCAATGTAATTAAATTTTAATGAGAATGACAGTAACAAAATGGTGCTGCAGTTTATGCAAATCGTTTCTCTTGCAGCCCAAGTAATCAAGAAATGAAAAGAATATGACTGTTGAGTTAAAATGATTAAATAGTGGAATAATGTTGAGGATGTGTGGTATGGGAGGACTTCTGGGAATGTGGTGTATGAGTGTGTTGTATTAAATAAGTGCCAAGAACTTCATTTATTTATAGATACATATTGAAATTTTCTATCACATCTACATTTGTGAGATGTGATAATTAAGTAAAAAAATGCTTTAAAACCAGCCAGAATGCTTTACATGTTTGGTACCATCAAAAAAAAGTTGTCAAAACAAGGTCACAGTTGTTTGAGGTCAAAACGATTTCCATTTACATGGATAAGCAAAAACAACTTCAAACACTGTATTATGCATGTCAGACCAGTACAGGGACAAACAAATTGCCCAAATTCCTAAAACCATTAAACCAGACCATCCTGACCACTGGAAACCACCTTGGTGGCCAGGTTGGACCACACAAACTACTGTTGTCTGGTTTACAGTGTTTTATGGCATGAAGGATAGACCATGAGTAAGCTTGACCAGAAACGACAGCTCCTGACCAGAAAACAGCTCTTGAGGTAAGGAGCGAATAACTCACGCAATTCAGGAAAGGAAACACTCTTCGAAGGGCCTCTCTGGCTGTGTTATTGATTGGAGTTCACTGGCGGCCATCATTGAGACAAACACGCCGGAAAGCACCAAAGGCAATCATTACCACTCGAGCACCAGTGTCAGTAAACATTAGACAGTCCCTACACTGATACTAAAAGGTGATGCTTAGTTGTTACATCAGTTCCTGGGCATACAATGGCTTCCCTGTAGATGTATAAATCGAATTACTAGATGTTAACTGACAGAATTGACTGTTCAGTGGATGAATACTAACAATGTTTATTGACCAAATGTATGCTAGTTTTGTTACGCTACCAGTCCTTTGAAAGTTAGGCACATCATTTTAGGATTTAATTTTGTTCCTGTTTTTAATTACAAGTTACCTTAACACAAAATATGATGTAGTACAGTGTATAATTTGAAAATGAGACAATCATCATAACTCTATTTGCTGAGTTAACAATCAAATGTTCAGCTGATAGTTTTGCTGTGTTTGACTGACTGAAGCTCTCTGTTATTCACCTGCTTAGTTATCAACAGTAAAGCCAGGCAATGTGATATTGCTGATGCTACAAACCTTTATCTCACAATGAATGTACGAAAAACCTGATAAAACTTCAATTTGCCAAGCTGAGCATTTTCATAAGCTTTGTCCTCTGTTTCTGCTACTGAATGAAAAGACAAATTAAACAAGTTCCTATAATGGCGAGACATAAGCCTCTGGCAGTGCACTATTAGTGGGGCTCCTTTATTTGTAAAGCGACTACATTAGTTTGTTTTTATTTTGTATTTGCATCTGCCCAGCTCTACTGAAGGGCATTTAGAGATTTGTGGTTAGTTGGTTAATCTGCTTGTGGACAGTTAGGCTTTTGCTCTGCCCCCAAGAGCAATATCAATACTTCTGACATGTTCATAAGAAAGGACATATTAATCATTATTCTGTTTATTAGATACATTTATCTCATAATAAATCAAAATGATTAAGCAATCAAAAGGCAAAAACAATGTATTTGGTGTACAAACAGGAGTGTATGAGAGGAGCTGTATGGGTGTGTAGTGTACTGCAGTGTCTAACACAGCAGAGATCAGCTGCATGTTTAGGATTCATGTGACTAAATGAGGCATAAATTCAGAGGGGACATTTGACCGATGTGTCCAAACAGCATGTCCTAGTACAGCACTGCAGACATAAATACTGCCTGTCATTGGTAGGGATTTCCTATTTATGCTACCTTAGTGCTGTTTTTTTGCTTTGATTTTGGCCACTTTTTTTGACCGGATGACTGTAAGATAACAGGACATGATGTCACCTCCATGAATACCACCTACATCAATTGTAAGAAACTGAGAAATCTGTAGTGTGGTCTGTTTATAACATTCACTGTGAACGCAAAGCACTCCAGATTCGCTTTATTTTCGCATTCACAAATAATTGTTTGGCATTCACACAAGGACCCTGTTACAAAGTAAGATTTAAGTCCACATTTAGGTCCTGGAACAATGTGAATTGCAAAAACTGGGTCCTTTATAAAATGCTTGGTCTGTTGATAGGGTCTGAATTTGGTTCTCTACATTACTCAGGTTTAAAAATTAGAAATGTTCCTTCAGAACTAAAAAAAATTGTTGATCCAGGAACACGTCCTACTTATCTACACCTCCTTTATTGTTTATTTTTGTCAGCAAGTAAACACTGAATAACACAGTAAAGTGTTAAATGAGTGTTATATTTCACCTCAACCAAAACAGTGGCATCATGTATATGCATGAGTAGGCATGGTTTTATCATTTCACTAGTTTGATCTCACTCTTCTGTGGTATAAGAGGGGAATTATTTTTCTCTTCCTGGGTGTATTTATGTTTTTGACATTCTGCAAAAGAACCCCCTAAGGCTAGCTGCGTTAACACACGCTCTATGTCAGAGACAGACTTAGCAAACATTTTTATTAGCCATTGATTCACAGCCAACTCTGTTGAGAAGCCCTTTATACCAGACAACGCAACACAAGTGCGTCTGGCCTCGGTCTGATAATTACACCAAAGCACCTCTACCCTCTAACTGCTCCTAATAAAGCTCTCATGAAAAGACATGAACATGAAAAGACAGAAAACTGAGGCATGTGTGTGTACCCATTGGCTGAGCCTCACTGAAGTAAGCAGTCTGCTTGAAGTGGCAGCTTGAAGGCAAATACTGTAGGCAAAGCAGAATCGCATTGATATTGGAGGTGAAACGCTTGGGTGACAGAATCTGTTAGACCATTGACTGATCTGAAATATCTGACACTGCAAAGCACTTTGGAGCCACTAATTATTGGATCTTAACCTACTTTTAATCCATTTCAGTCAGCCCTTAAATCCCCAATGCCTTTAATGCTGAATATACAGTACAAGTTCTTTTTTCTTGAAAGATATTAGGTCACAGGTGCTGTATTTGAAGTGGGTTTTCCTTTTACTTAGCCTGTCAAATAGGTTTAAAGAAACGCTCTGAGCTCAACATAAGTTAAGCTCATGTTGTTGATTGCCACAGAAAAAAACTTTGCCTCATCTAAAATCTTGCATACTGTCATGCACCTACAAGGATATCTATGGGGCAAGACATGCACAGTGGTACATGTTATAGTAAAGTTATCTAAACATGAAGCTAGTTAAAAAAACAGCTAATCAACCTTGTCAGTGTCATATCCGGTATTTCAAATCATATCACAACCATGTACAGCCAGAATTTCACACATTTACAAAAATGTCTGCATAGGGCTGTTTATGCACAAAAAATGTTTCTAGAAATACCACTAGATCAGTGCAACACTACATACGATACATCATTACACTACAAGTAAAAGCTATTTGGTGTATGTTCAATAATAAACAATCTGATTTTAAATACATTTGAAAACAAAACCTCATATTAGACGTGACGTATATATTTAGCACTGAACAAAGTTGTGGGGAGCAGCTACAGATGAAGGTTTGAGATTTTTGGGGGAAGCAAATAAACTTTAGTTCATCTATCATCTTGGCTTTTGCCTTGCAACAAATAAGGTGCAAATCAATTACATGAAAAACGTTGTAGCTTGTCAAAAATGCACCACATTCTATGTAGCTGCATTCCTTCTTTTCTGACAACATGACAGAATTCTGAGATTCAATTCTGAAAACTACATTTATTATTTACACTCTTGCCTGCTCAATCAATTCCTTAAAGCTAGTTCTTCTTCTTATACCAAGTCAAAAAAATGTATTAAATGTTTGCCCATAGAGCAATTTCTCTGTATTAATCTCTCTGTATTAATACGTTAGTCAACTAATTATGAAAAAATATTAGATTTAACTGATATTGGCTTCCGTATTGTTTTTAATTTAGTTTTGGATTCTGCCAAAGCCCAAACCATAATTAACACGTTTTAATGGGGTTTAAAACAAGACCATGTGACATGGAAAAATGAAGAATAAATGAGAAAATTAAGACTTATGTTCCTCTCAGACTGAGCTTCAATAAACAGTTATGTTGTCAAGGAAACAAGCGCCATGGTGACACTTTAATCTCAATGACTGTAATTGGAAATGTGAGTAAGAGATGATCTTTATATCCAGATATTTGAGGAACTCTATCTAGAAATAACTAAAATGCTCATTATTGCCATATCACAGCTTGAATGTAGATAATGAAGATACAGAATGGAATGATTGTGCTGTGGGGATAATATAATAACCAAATTCAAGCAGATAAATTGAAGCTAAGGTTAATTTGAGTGGATCCACTCTGGGTCAAATCGACAAAAGCAAGCCATAATTCTCTATTGAATAGCATTTGTTTAATAGGCTATGCTGCTTTCTGCAATTTAAGAAATTTTCCACATCGCTAGGAAAAGGAAAATCTGTTGTATGTCACTTTAAAGGAACAGAGCAGCAATGTAATAACAATTCTGTCACTAATCATCTGCATGCCATTATAAACTCAGTTTTACTCTGTACAACACAAAAATATTAAGTGTTCCTGTAGCTCAATTGGTGGAATATTGTGTTAACACTGCAAAAGATGTGGGTTCGAATGCCAGGGGACACATACTGATAAAAATATATATTTGTTGATTGAACTTCAAGTTGCTTTGGATAAAAGCATCTGCCAAATGCACAAATTAAATTAAATAATTTATCATACAATTAAAAAGATAGAGGATGCTAGTAACACACCTTAAACCATTTTATACCAATTCTTTGTATGACAAAGAGTAGCTTAAATATTCTGCTAAACTTTACCTTTTGTGTTTAGTCAAAACACAACAAATTAGAAGTACATTTTAGGTACAGTACTATAAACTTTCAGCTGTTCCCTTGTGTATGTTGACAAGTAAATTGAGAAGAATAGCTATTATTTCACATTTTGAATCACAATCTGGTCTCAGGAGGCTGCACATGACTTTGTCACCTTTTATAGCAATAATCATATGAAGGAAAATTATGTCTTTTCCTCCAGGCTTTGACATTACGGCATCTGTAAAGGGTTTTAAAGTAGAAGAGATATTCTAGCCATCAGCTCAACCAATCAACAGCTGATCTATTGCAGCTCATGCATTGCTAATCTGGTTTTTGCAATAAAGAACCCCACCATTCATTCTATGACTTCATGTTCAGTATTATGAGAAATAGTCTCATTTTAACACAGGAGAACCAAAATGATGGTTCTGCTTTTTAGCAATAACCTGTGAAAGTCTTTAGTTTCCCTTTACTGTAGCTGTCCAGTATTGTAGCACCTTTTCACCTATACAAACGTATGTCCAAATAACTTTCACAGCCATTTCCTCAAACTGAGCACCATGCAAAACATTTGGCATACACAATTGTTTTGTTCCATATATGAAAGGCTCTGTCTCCAAGGCAACAATCTACTTTTTTGGGGTAATGCTATTTTTCATTCTTTTTCTACAGATTATAAAATGCTGTGGATTAAGGAAATTGAGAAAATTTGTCTAGTTTAAAGAGCTCCATAAATTTTCAAATTGCAGTGCTTGCTTCAGTTTTCAAGGTGGATAAACTGAAGCTAAACTGTCTCTCTGGAGCTTTATGATGCGATTACATGTCAAAGATTAGTTATTTTATATAGTCACGCATTACATTTTCTGCTTTGCACAATTTGCTTGATCATAAACACATTAATGACATATTATGTCTTCAAGATATTCAATTTCTTTATGTTCTGATTGTAGTTCATTCAAATGGCCAGAGGAATGAGTGCTGGACTACAAAGAATGCACCATCAACAACATCCTCATTAACAGACCACAAAACATACATTTAATCGAGCCAAAATCCCAAATAATAAAGTGCCCAGAAAATCCAAGGCATCTGTGGGCAACTACCTTGTTAATTACCATCTATTGTTGACAGCTTCAAAGGAAGATTTGCTCTCTGATTATACAGAGCATTTGTCTTCCACTGCAAAGCTTTAATCTGTAATTATGACCTGCAGCTGCACAAGCTTCCAGGAAGGTTTCAGCTCTCATTCTGAAACACTGGAAGTCTGCAGCACATTACAAAGTATTGAGTTAAAAAAAGCACAATATCTTCGGAAGTCTTAGTGCGTCCACAGTACAGCTGGTCAAACCTGTTGCTGTTCATTAAAGGTTGGAACAGAAAATGCCATGACTCCTATATTAAGAATGAGAATAAAGGCCTCAAACACTGGTTAAATCTTCTTTAGGCATATTTCATCTGCAAGAACCCAGACCATTGTTTTAACTGTTAGACAGATTGTTTAACAGAGTCTGAGAATCAATCTGCACTGCCTCTTACATCTGTTGTTAGTGTAGCGTCTTATAAATTTTATGACTAGAAATGTTCAGTCATGGCCCCTACGGCATTCTGCAGCAGGCCCTGATAACCATACAGATTCTTTGTTGTACTGGCTAAGGCATATATCAAAATTACTACTGCCAAAACCTCAGGTTAGTGATTTTTAGATTACCAGATTAGAAATTTGGAACCTTTTTACCTTGTCTCAGAAATGAAACCATAAATCACATGCTTTTTACACCAGTTGTGTTACTACTTTTCTACAATAAGTAACCAATTTTACGGTTGAAGGGCATAATTGTAGAAAGGGATTAGACATTTATTTAGGGTGCTGATTATAACTAAGAAATGCACTCTAAATTTTACCATTATATCACTTGTAATATTACTAAGGCTTTGGACTAAACTTCTGCAACCCAATGTGTAGTTTACAGCATTGAAAACTTTTGTAGGAAGCCTCTCATTACATATGCCCATCGGTTCCAAGCCCTTTTTATGGTTCCTTTATTGTAAAACAGCCTGTTGATTTTGAAAGACATTTCTACTCATCATTTTTAGGGTCAAGACTCTCCACTCAGCAGAAGCACCCAAAGCTCACATTCAATCAGCACCTCTTAACATTTCCAATTGAAAGCTGGACCAAAACAAAGCATGAGGAAAATGGGGTCACCAGGCAGAACCTCAGTGACACCATCAGTGATGTCCTAGAGCTGTGATTCAGACCTCCTCAGGAGATGCCTGTCTCGATCAACAGTCCTACACAAGGTCTCATCTGGTGCGTCTGGATAGTTCCAAGCAGACAGACAATGTTCTTTGCACCCAGACATGCCAGCATGTCACTCAAAGGCAGGAGTATAAATGCCTCACTGCCCTTGACAGGCATCTCTGGAGCCTGGAGCATTGACCTCTGCAAGAGGTTCCTATATAGCATGTGCCTGCTGGAAAGCAATGCATAGAAATGGGATGGGATTACAATTAAGGGTAGGAAGTTAAGCAGTAAAGGGGAATCGCTTGTTGACCAATGGACATGTTGTGACACGTCATGTCCTCAGAATAATAGCCGAAGGTCATCAGGTCCATTAAGGGATGATGGCTCTGATGAATATTTCAGTGTGACGAGTTTGTGCTGTGACAGGTGTGAGCGCACCCTTTCCGTGACCCCCAATCTGGCCCACAAACTTTACTGTATGGCCTGAAGGTCATGCTATGGGTTAAAAGATTATGCAAGCTGTTAAAACATGCTTGAGTTTAAATTTGCTTTAGACAAAGTAGATTAAGATTTTCATGATCAATGTAAACCACACACACACACACACACACACACACACACACACAACACACAAGGTCAAACACCTGCATGGAAATAATCTGACATGTTTTTAGACCTTTTATTGAACAGTGACTGGGGTACCTGCCAACCTGTCTGGCCTATTAATAGAAATAACGAATACAAAATTAGACATCACTATCACCTCACTATCACCTATCACTAACACCACCTGCATTGCCTTTTTTGTTATAGCTATACTACTTTTTTCTTTTCATGGCTATACACTCTGCAGGAGTGCATCTGAGGTTAACAGTTACACTTTGCTAACACAGATTTATTGTTGCAATTAATTAAAGAACATGACATGAGAAAAAAAAATGAGGGTGGGGGAGTGTTGTTGCGAGCTTAACAAAGTTTGAGAGGATGTTATGAAGGTATAAGAATACAAGGACTTTCAGAGGTGAAAGCATGACTATCAAACATAATTCATAGTCTTGTCTAATTTGTTCTACGGTGATAAAAAGCCTTTGATTATGCTGTGTGAAGATTAAGGAGCTTGCACACGCATGGCAAACAGAGCTAGTACAGCAACACGGTGTGGCTATGTGTGTCTTGTGTAACTTCCTTCTGAAAAGCCTTTTTTCTTCTGCATTTGCCATTACATAAACCTGAATATACTTGGATTTGATTCAACAAGGTGAAAATGTGGAAGTAATCTTTAAGATTAATTGCATTATAATTCTAGGAATTTGAAACTAATCCCTTAGTTCGCCTCTGTTCTATAAGAAGCTAGCACATGCACAAGCTGCCCAATCTTGTTGTGTTCACATCATTGTCAGTGTAACACCGCAGGACAGCTGAGGAGAGAAAGGTGGAGATGGGGTGAATGTGTGGTTGAGATGCTTCAATACACCCACCCGAATGAGAGGCATGGCTTTCACAGCTGTTGTTAGCGTGATTTGTTACCAGCTCTTCTGTGCATGTCAGATTGACCTAGCTAACAAAAGAGGTGCTCAGAGCTAGCATAAGGTGCCTATTATGAAGGTTAAGGTGAAAAAAATCTAATTTTGTTATATAATGTAGCAGAAACTTTACATTTTAAGAGCACAATGACAGTGTGGAATCATAATATCAGAAATGTTATTGTTGTTGTTACGTTGAGTGAAATTTTCTTCCTTTCTTACTTTTCTATAAACAAAATTGCTTGTGAAAATGCTAGGTCAAAATGCTGTCAGTGCTAGGATGTTGAGGGTGCCACTTAAACATTATATCACAATATGTCACACCTCTACTCAACAAGCCACAGACCACAGATCATTCTCTTTTATCATTCTCAAATATAAGAGTAATAGCAATGCTAACTAGCAAGCAAAGCAACACTTAAAAAGCAAAAGAACTTTCCATTTTGTAGGAAAACCTCTATTTAGGATTAAACCTTTAACTTTTGCGTTAAGGTCCTTGACTGCTAAGATACCAACCAATATTGTACCAGAAGCAAAATTCAAGGACAAGGTGTAGAGAAAAAAGTTAAAGAGACCCAGAGAGAGGAGAGATAAATGAAAGAAGGTGCAGCTCATCTCAGGACCCCTATTATGTGTGTGATGTGTGAGTGCTAACTCTCCTCAGCTCAGATAACAGCCTGTGAATTTCTGATGACTGATGCTTCCCCGCCTGCCACTTCACATGCAGTCGTGGTGAAAATGTGTCGGCCTCATCACAGAAAGGAGCAAGAGGGCAGCGGATACTGCGAAGGCTCGGCAGTCACTACTGGAAGATAGATAATCTAATGCGAGACAGATGTCTGGTTTAATTACCTGAGGATATAAAAACAATCTTTAACAGTCACCATCACCTGCTATAAAGAGCAATCTGTATTTCTGATTTACAATTAATAAAGCTGTTTATTAATTGCAGTTAACACAGTGAATTAACAGTATTTAACCTTTGTAAATTTCACATAGCTTTAAACTTTGGCTCCTTTGGTTCTTCTTACCTATTTATACAGAAAAAAACAACTGTCTGACATATAAAGTGACAGTCTGTTTTGTTTTTATTACACACTTAGTTACAGGCCTATTATTGTTGTAAACTGGATGATACAACAATAATAGGCTGGTGTGGAAAAGACTTATCTGCTAATGGAGCGGCAATCTGTCTGTGACTGGCTGTACAAAAAATGAATAGCCAAAATGGCAGAAATGTGTGTAGACAAGTGTGACAAAAATTCACATCTATCCAAAAAAGCCACCCAATGGTCCACAGAAAAAAATGAAACCAATAAACAAATGTAAAATAGAGAATCTTTCTAGTTTACTATGCTCAAAGCACTTAACAGCAAACAAGTAAAAATGCCACTTTACTTTTGTAGGCTTGTTGGTTACGCAATTGGTTTGCTGGTAACCAGCAATGTTGTGCTTTCAAACAGAATTTGGATCATACTAACTGCAAATTCTACACAACTTATTTTGTTTCAATTTCCTTCTTTTTGTTCTCACAAACATGGTGTTTATTGAATTAATTATGCATTTGTTTATGTTGTCAGATTCAATGCTCTGAAATCGGTTATTTAAATGAAATTGATATGTTTACTCCAGAGTGTTACCACAGAAAGTACCACAGTGTGTTTATAGTTCTGCATAATGTATCCAGTCTAACGCTTTAGACTCATTACTGTGGACAAACCCCATCCAAGACTATAACAACGAGCTTCGTCACACACCCTTAGTGAGTACATGCCTGAAGACAGCACCCATTGCAGTGTGGGCTAATTAGAACACTTTCTTTAATGGGGTTAGTACAGCTGCCACTATGATGAAGTTACCCATGGTGCTCAGTACAGTAGTTTAATGGGCTCTGACTGGGGAACTGCTGGCAGATTAAAGCTTTGTGTGGCATTAGAGAGAGCCTGCACTCTCAAGAGCTGCACTGTATATGTTAATCATAATAAGGTTGTCAAGGATTGTTTCCATTTAAGGAGATATGAGGATCAAAGCTTAATGAAAGCATTAAACGAATGCTTTGCTTTTTGACTTTTCAAAACGAGTGTGCTGGGCTGTCGTGGATAGCTCTTTTCTTCAGGCTGATTTTTTAGGCATTTATATGTCCCTTGCATTACCCAGTGAAATGTTACCTTCTGAATTAAATGCTGGATAAACTGGTAATGAAACATGTTATTTAACTGTTTTTTATGTCTGAATTTTGCTTTGATCCAGTCAAAAATTAAAACATTAAATATAATATTTTAAAACAATTAAATATATGAGTTGGATCCTTTTTTAATGCAAGTCTATGTTCGTGTTTATCACAAGCGCACAACAAACCACCATACAGGATGGTTTATAAACAAAAGCTTATTTTTTAGATTTATGACTTTTGAAACAACCCCAACTTCAGTACAGTGTAAAATCCAGTGCATTAATTGCAAAAAAAACCACTAAAACGCTAAATAAAACAAACAAGCAACATAGCAGCAGCTTTGAATCCCCTATTAGATGCAAATGTAAACAGAAAACTTAAAAACACCTTTGAAAATATACTTTTAAAAAACTTGAAAGAAAATTTTGAATAAAGATAACAAATGAAGATAAAAAAAATGCAGAAAGGAAAAATCCTATCAGCTTTCAGAGTGGTGAGGGAGGAAATCTCTTCCAGCAGTCAAGCCTAACCGTGTTCCTCTGAATGTACTTCCCACTCTTGCGTCGGGTCTTGTGCTGAATAGAAATGAAGCTGCACTTCAGCACTCCAATCATGCCCGTAATAGACTCTCTCTTGTGGTGACGGACCACTAATGAGTTCACTTTCAGCCATTAGGCTGGTTACGACTGCTAGCGCCACACTAACCCCTACAGGCTACAGCAGCTCACGTTCCACATTTAAAGGCCCCTCTACAGTAATGTGCTTTCAAATTATGCACTGTTATGTCACATTATATCATCTGTACATTGCTATTAAAAGCGTATTATCATATGCTGATTTCGATCTGTGGATATGATTGTGGGACGCTGGGGATTTTGAGAGCTTGGTTAGACCCACTGAGAGGAATTGTATAGCCCTTGCACGCCTGGACGCTAGGGGTATGAATTGTCATAGCTTTCCCTGTTTGCTGTGATGGTTGTGAACGCCCAGGGCCATCCTCACAAACATTCCTCATTAAAAATGCAGTAAGTAGGTCCATACTGTATAATGCACATCAGAGTGGCTTGATAGAAATTTATGATGCCTCTGTGGTTGTCCAAAGGCAGAACCATAGGGCGAGCGATCCGGTGGGTGAGGGCGGGAGTTAAGTGGCTCGGCTGGCTCTGCTTTGTCTCAGTGGGTACAAGGAAAGGGATTTCATGCGCTTTAATCCTCCAGTTTACAAGACAGGCAGTTTATAAGGACATTGTGAATGGCTGTTTCCCTCCATTTAGTGAGTGCACCACACTCATTCCAGTTAGTTTAACGCTAGCGTGGCTCCAAGAAGAAGGATTACGCTCGGGTTCATGTCGCTTTGAGAGAAACAGCCCAGCTGTGTTTGTTTGTGTGCCGTTTCGCAGTGCTGCATGCACCACAAATTCCATTTTTATTCGCAATGATGAGAAGATGACCAGAAGCGGTTTTGGAGTCTGACCTCAAGCATGTAGTGCTTGTATTATATTAAAATGTATGTAACGCCCTCAGTATTATGTTAAAAGGAGGTCACAAATAATGGTAAATAATTATTGAAAACAACTGTGCAGGCTAACCACGTACGCAATACGTACACACACATTTTAACGGCTTTAATGTTCCCAGCCAAAAACCGATTATTGTGCAGGAAAATGGTATTAAGAATGTGACCTTTCTATGTTTTAGTTCCTGGCCTAACGCCATAATAACTTATGATAAATTTGTAAGTACGATCAAGAGTACGCCAACCTGGGAGGTAAAGGCCACATTTCAGAGCAAAATCTCACACATGCTGCTAAATTTGTCTTTTATGTGCAGTAAGGCATGCAGAGGCAGCCAGTTAAAATTCATTGTCAGCAAACATCTAAGGATAATGAATTTGCTGCGTGAACACTTTGTGAACTGGCTGTTTTTTGGGTTGAGTAACTAGACCCTGAACAAGTTATTAGCCTGCTATGAGATCTTACATCAGGAAAGATGCCACAACAGCACCAATAATGGGACATTGGGACAAGAACATTTTCAAGGCCTTTTGGACCACGGCCAAAACTCTTCAGTCCATGTTGCGGAAAAGGACACAGGCTAAATGGTGCATGAGAGTCGGCAGATGCCATTTTTTCCTTTAACATCATAGCATTCAAAAACATAATATGAAAGTTCATTTGAGGGCTTTTTTGAATGTCTGTCCTAATTAAGTTTCCCATCACAACATATGAGTTTTCCTACCAGCACGCAGAAAGAGACGGAAAAAAAGGCAATTCCATCACTGAGTAGCGTAACAATGGCTGTGGTGGCTGGTGCCAGACAAAAGCGAAATAAATTCACACTATCTGAAGCGCAAAGACATTCTTTAACTTCCCATTATACTACACCTCTGATATGTTGTGATCTGGGTCTTGACAAAATGCTGCCGCTCCAATCTGTGTGAATTCAGACGTGGTGTCCTCAATAACCACAGGAGATGAGTGTGATTGCTCCACAATGCTTCACTACGGCTTGCAAAAACCTTACAATGAAAGAAATAAATTAATGGAGCGTGACTGATGCTGGGCGGCAATGAGAGTGGTAGTTCAGGAAACAATGATTGAGTTGATTGCACTGCATGTGCAAACCCTCTCTGAAATACATTTACTGTGTGTGTGTGTGTGTGTGTGTGTGTGTATGTAAGTGGCGTGTGTATATATACACACACACACACACACACACACACACACACACTTTAAATATATATATATTTATATATACGCCATACCATGCCCACCCATAGCAGAATGATTAGTACTGCTGGTGTACATTCTGGCAGCTGTGAGTGCAGCACAGATAAATCCCTCAAGTACCTGATTATTAAAGGGTCAGACTAGGGTAAATTCTTAATTATTGGTCCATACATAAGTCAGATGGAAGCCACTGCATCATGACATACTGATGTTTCATAATCTAGATAATGTTAAAAGTAGTTAAAAATTGCAAAATCATCTGCATTCAGTGTAATTTAAATTCTTTGTTGTTATTTGTACAATAGTATTATGTGTGTGTGTGTATGTGCGTGCGTGCACGCTTGAGGTTGTTCAGTTTGACATAAGACAGTGATGGAGGTTGGACACTGCTACTGAAGGTCAAATTCCCTGCAAGAATGTTTTCAGGCTAGTGCTACGAACGCAACAACACAAAGACCTGCAGGGCTTTGTAAGGGACATCAGGGGTTGTGTATATGATAAGCTAATACAGAATGACACAGAAAGTGTTTTGTGGTCAACATTCCCAAGGACGCACTCTCCTGCGCTAGCCAAATGTAGCATCAGAAAAATTAACAATTTTAGTTTAAACAATTCCATTTTGATGGATTTGTTTTTTATACCTTATTTGAATGTGTCTCTGGATACTTCAGAAGTGGTTAATGTCAAATGTTTGGTAAATTTAAAAAGGTGACTAGGTCATAAATTTTACAAATCCTTCACAACTTGTTATTTATGTGATGTTCACATCCAAGGCTGAGGAATATCTTTGGACAGCTAACACCACACACACAGAGGCAGCCCTTGTCGATTGCAGACTCCTGTTCTGAATCTACTGGTCTAATCCTGACAAGGAGCCATTGTCCCAAAGGGAGGTGCAGTCTGACCATAATGCAGGATGACATCCATGGATGTAGAGAATTCTGGAAACAGACAGAAAGAATGAACACATCCTTCCTGAACACTTTTAGAAACAAAGTTCAATTTTAGTTTAATGCATTAATTTTTTCTTTAAGAAAGTGTGTGTGTACAGTTTGCCCTAAGAATGTTGCTATATGGTTTCTAAGATATTCTGCGTGGTTTCTAGCATGTTGCTATGTGGTTTATAGAGTGCTTTGGTTGGTTGGTTGCCAGGATGTTCTGGGTTACTTATTGGCCCAAGTCAAAGGTTTGAAGTACTGTAAATATAACTAAGTAACAGCATATACCTAAGAAATACAACTTGAAATTTCATGTCTGTTGCCCATTTTTTTTTTATTTCCACATTTTAACTATTTTGTAGAATGACATATTCGCAAAATGTACACCTCTAATTCAATATGGAGAAACTCATGGAAACAAAAATAAAACAATATTGTGCTTTCTAAACATGTGAAACTCAAACAATATTCAAAATTTTAAATGCATGGAGCTAAATAAGAAATCAGCGTCTCAGTGCAGCACCTGCCTCCATCAACAGTTCCACAAATGACTGCAAATATCGACTTGTCTTTGTTATGTTATGATTACCCTCTCTAATCTGATGGGGCTTTGAAAAAGGTCCCCTCATCTTCAGCGCTCTGATTTGAGGAACTAGCTGCCTCCAACTGTGTGCTGGCTTCTAAGGCTCATTTTAGCCAAAGCAATAAGAGTCATAATCAGAGCTGGAAAAACACAGAATTTGGGGCTGAGATGTGAAGTTAATTTCTGCAGTGCCACTTGAAAGTCAGCAGGCTCCTTCTTAATTAATCTAGCATGACTTCCAGCCTCAGCAAGCAAATCCTGGGAGCAATGTGTCGACAAGCACCAACCCGAGAGAACTAAGCCGTGGTTGGAGAATGAATGGTGGGGAGGCGTAAATAACCGCTATCTATAATCTCCCCAGTACTACCCCTGACATTTCCTGACCATTCCACCCCAAGTTTCAAACACTGCAATGAATAATTCTCTTTGAGGACTTTTAAGACAATTACTCCCTGTGGGTAACCATCTCACACAAGTAATCAAAGACTGACAATTTTTGCCATAAGATTTTATACTGGTCCTTGAAATTTGCCTCAGATAACAAAATATTGAAATAAAATATATACATCCGGCTTACATATATTTGCTATCTCAACATGACTACCAGCACGTGTATATCCGCTAACACCTCCCCATGCTCATGAACAAGGCTGAGCTCATTAGGCAGCACAGCCAGGCTTGCCAAACAGGTGCAGCATTACAACAATCCGTCAACCGCGGCACCTTTGTTGGCCTGAAATTTGATTTAATGCTTCCACACAGATAAGCGCACAGCCGATGTCTCACCGAAGCAGCCCCTGCAAGAAAAGCAACAGTGTCAATGTCAGAGCTTCATTCTGGTGTCTGTAATGGGCGGGTGACTTGCTGACACAGCCATGATCACAGTGTGCGACGGTGACCTGGAAAAGCATGGAGGACGGGGGAGGGGAGGAATAGAAGGGACTGCCAAACACTGCTGACCTGACTGCACTCCAGGGCCTTGGAGGAAGTGTGACTGACTAAACTGAATTTATTAGGATAAATACCAGTCTAAAAGCAACAGAGGAAAACACCTGTTTTTTTTTTTAAAAAGTGGTGTCTACCCTCTTTATGGCCACTACTTGTGTTTAAGTATCAAACAAAATGGAACCTTGTAGGTGACTGATTTGAAATGCTCTACAGCAACTCTTCCAAGACACACTAATGAGGCTTAATTTTAACAGTCTGACATTTAAAATTAAGTAACTCAATGAATTCTATTAAGTGGTCTGTATGATGGGGTTTTGAAGGGTGTTAAAAAAGGGCGATAGTGACATCAGCCAAAAGGAAGGTATTTTAGAGGCAGAGCAAATTATGATTTATATTTTTAATATTATAAAAAAGTTAATTTTTTTTCTTAGAAGTGATGTGGACTATTATGTTCTGCACAGTAGGACCAGAACAACTTATTTTAAAGTTAGGAATTTTTATGTCATGTTAACTTTAAAAAGATCACTTCTAGCAAAATAATAACCGGCTTGTTACTTGCAGTACGTTCAGAAATTGTTATCCTCAAAAGAAGTATTTTGTAAGGTAGCATTTTGGAACAGACAGGACCACATTTATGATGCCTAGTAATGTTGTTCTAGTATGCAGATGTCTAGGATTTGGAACAGGTCCTACATGTGTTGTGTGGAGTTCTTAGTAGTATTTGTACTACTAGCTGTAAAGCAGAGGAAATGCAACACATCTGCTCTACTGCAAAAAGTGCTTCTGCAAATGATGGATGGCATATGCCTTGTGAGATACTTTCATGTGTTGTCTATATTTTTAAACAGAGCGTTACACTAGCTTTTATCAGATATTAGTAGTTTTTCATATCAWATTTATGTCACCATGGCTCCAGGAGATAATGTGTGGTGAATGCAGCGCCTGTAAAATGAAGACAAATGTCCTCCTCACTATTGTGTGGCGGGTGTTTCTGTGGTGGGCCTCTTGAGAAACGGCTGTGCTTTTGCCACACATGTGAAAAACACACAGAAATTATAGGAATTTACCTTTTTAGCTCACCTCTGACCTAGAAACGTAATTCATTTGTGGATACCAAACAAATAAATCAGGATTGCTGACAAATGACCTCTAAACGCCATCAAAACAATGACACAAGCCTTAAATCTTCACTCACATTCAGGTGTAAATATATGTGTGAATCAGGTGCTAAATTTGGAATTAGCTGCTCGCTGGCTAGCACTACATACATCACACTAATTCAGTTCTGTCATTCCCTGCATCCTCTTGATCAGAGCACATCTGTGTTCAAATTGCACATATACACGCCTGTAAGGTGGTGAGAGGGATAACAGGGATGTCCACCCGTGTTGCAGTTTACACTGGACTCTCCAAACATGTACAGCCTGACCAGGCCGGTTTTAAAGGCTATTTCAGTGACTGTGAGTGAACATGAAATCCCAGCCCAGTTCACCTCCATAAAGTATAATTAACAGGATATTTATTGAGGAAAACAAGCAGGGTGGGCTATATATAATATATAATAACTAAATATTATCCACTGGGAATTTCACTGGATCATGAACATTGGTGTCGAGAGGTAGTTGAAGGAGGAGGGGTAGAAAAAAAGAGGGCTTGATGGCAGCTAAAATGCAAAGTTGTTTTAAAGGAATAAAAAGCACTTATACTTTAATGAAATATTAGAAAAGACATACATGTTACAGGGAGTTACCATTAAACAAACAGATTTGGCAAATTTTACATAAAAAATGCATGAAACATGAGATATATTTTAATTATCAAAATTTAATCAACACAAATTTTACATAAGATTTGAATAACATTTATTCACAATGTTCCTCCACATTGGAAGCATTAAACAGGCCCTTTGGTTTCCTAGTTCTAGGTCACATTATAAAGAATTAGCATTTTACATATTACTGTGTCACCAAATATCCTCCTTTGTTTAAATGGGAACAGACTTTTTGCTGCAGGAATGGAGAAAGTTTGGCCCAGTGACTCCTACTTTGTTATAGCTAATAAAAACACTGTGTTCCATTTTCCATTCTACAGCCACTGTGCACTCAACCTCACTGCTCACTAAACATCAAGTCTGGAAACACAACTAGTTCACACTCAGTCTGCTCTGTCTGAATGTGACTCGGACCTGTGGGCATTGTCCTGCTGTTATAGTCACAACACAGGGGTGACCTTGCGCTGGTTAGCATACAAGCTAACTAGCACTTAAAAGGTCAATGCAGTGACCACAGATTTGTTTTTTTAATGAAACGTGGTTCTGTTCATGTATGAAATGTTTCTATAGATTTCTGTTGCAATCCCATACATCCCAAACATTTGTCATGCAAAGCAGAGGCAAAGGCATCAAATGTGTTTGACAAGAAAATAAATAAATATTAATATAACGGGGAGGTAAAGTGTCACTAGCTGACAAGAGAAGGTGCTGGCAGTTCAAAGGCTCTCTAGTACACAGATACTTCACTGGCCCATGTGTCAGAGACTAAAGCTTTGAGGGACTGGTGCTGCTGAGAGAAACATGGCTTAATGTTCTGACTGTATTATCCATTGGATGCAGGGTTTTTCAGGATACAGCCTCATACTGCATATGTGCATGCAGTGCTTTTGTAATTCAGAAAAGTCAGTACAGCCGGTAGAGAAACAGTTTGCAGAAGGAAATTTGACAGCAAAATGAACATTGTTAATATATTACAGGGATAGTATACATATGGAGAGGTTTTTGTATTACACTTGAGTAGCATGACACTTGTAGTAGATGCTTGAGGAAAACAATGCCACACAGGTGAGGGTAAAATAAAATTATATCTTAAAACAGCACGGGTGGCAAATTAAGTACATTTCAAATATCTGCCTTTAAATTAACCTCACTAAAATAGCATAAGTGCATCAGTGAAGGGCCTTGCAGGAAATGTACCAGCTGTGTTAATGCAAATAGCTTTTGTTTTGTATTTTCAGCCAACAGCAGTTACACTAAAGAGATGTGCAAAGGTTAAAAAATATACAAAATTCCAAATACATGAAAATATCTATTAATATAATTACACACGTAGTAAGCTGTTTGAGAGATGCTTGCACCACGAAAACAAAGATGAGGCTCCTCATGTGTCCCCACTAAACTTGTTTAACAGGGGAAATCTTTCAAAAGATATTTTTCAAAAGCTACAGCTCCTTGATCAAGCCATAAGCGGCAACCTGTGCAAACATTATTTACTTGTTACTATTTATTGTGGCAAGCTGTCTCCTGCTTGTCATATACTGTACCTGTAGTGCTGAAGCTGTGTGGCACACAAGAGCAAAGAATCAACTTCACATGACATTATAAACACTTTCATCTCTGCCCTAATTCTTTATTAGTCTCTTGCCATGCAAAAGATGTTAGTGAAATAATGGCATGTAGCAACTCTCTGTTGCTTTAGCACAATGATTCATAAAACATACGTTTTATAAGTTCATAAGTTTTCGGTCTACTGGTACAAACTCTTTTTTCTATAAGAATTAATGGGGGGGGAAATTTATGGAGTGTAAATATACAATAAAGTGTAGGAAAGAAATTTTCCACATAATTCCCATTTCATTTTTTCACCCTGGTGTTTACCTCTCTAAAAGTTTGGTTATCATCGGTTATTACCTGGCATCAAGTATAGTGAAGGAATCCCTTTTGAAATCTCATGTGAACGTAAAATTCTCCAATCACTGCAGAGTTCTGATGTTCTGGGCGGCTGCCAAACAGCTTCCCTGCATTTTCCCTGCAACAGCACGCCAGTCACTGCATACAGGATGACAAATTACCCTTAGTGTGCCTTCAGACGGCACCGGCCTCCCCATCACAGCCACCTCCAGATGGACTCAATTAAACTATTAGCCAATGAGTGGGGCCTGATGACTCCATTAGGAAACATTTTGGGCTTAAACAAACTGAGCCAATCAAAGTTTCTACAATCCCTGCCAATGCCAGGAACTGTGGCATACTTTCATTTATCGGTCTAGTGTTTTTCTTAACTTTTTTTGCAGACGAGGGCTATGTTTTAATGGAAATTTAACATGCCATTGTATACTGTCTATTTAAACAACTGGAGTATGCAATGCAATGTGTGAAACAAGAGTATACAATATTGATTTCAGAAATAATTTTTTGTGTGTGTTTTAATCTAATTAAATAATGAGTCTGGAGGATGTCAAACATTAAGTTGTTATGCTGTTGCCTTAATTCAAGTGCACTGCATTGTGGGATACAGTACTCCCTGTAGTGTGCTCAGTATACTGCACACTGCTTAATGTGGAAGGTCTGCTATTATATGCACATAATTTGCATACAATGCACAATACTTATACACTTCTTTTGAATAGTAGTAAGCAGAATGCTATTCCTGACTTGCTTATCTGTGGTAAACAGGTTGGTGCATGCAAAGGTAAATGCGTGCATGCACTAGCCTGGCTGCAGGTGTTGCGAATAGGCAAGAGAGCCCTCTGTGGGGAAGGACAATAATTTAGAGTGAAATACGTGTAGATGAGAATCTGGAGTGACTCTCTGCACCCTCTCACAGGCCCCGTTTATCTGTCATCACCTTAGCTGTCCCATATATTCAGACAGAGAGTCAATGAAATTCACTGACACCATCATTCACCTCCAACTCTGTAGTGCCAACTGCCTGCGCAAATCAAGCAGAGTAACACGTCTCTAATTTATATGACATGAAGGAAGGGATAAACAGCAAACCAAGGCTCTAAACTCGCTTGATCTATTTGAGCTAAAGATAATGCTTGGAGAGTTGCAGAGGCATTTAATAGCTCTGCTGCTTGTAATTACTAAACAAAGGACTTATAGGGTAAATTATAATATTGAATGGTAAAGGGCAATGGTATGAACCACTGACCCCAAATCTGCAGGTACCTTTCAGGGACACAAGAATATACCACTTGCTTATTGCAGTGGTCTGTTTATCTCAAGGGTATAAATTCTTATACTAATTCTTACTCTTATATAAATGAAGACACTACAAGTACTAAGTAATTTTACAAATCTAAATCTTTCAATTAAAGTGGGTTCTAAATTATTTTATTTATATTATTTTTATTATTTATAATCTTTATGCATCACACACTACAACATATGTATCTCACATGATTTTAATGTAAGGTTATGGTAGGACAGCAACATTAACTCTATACAGTCACAATCTCCCTGGAATACCTGGGGTTAAGTGTCTTGCTCTGGGGGAAGACTACTGTGATCCAGACATTCTGTGTAGACATCTAAACTGAATCTATGAACACCTAAGGTATGCCCATGACACTGTTAATTTTGTTTATTGTGCAAAATATTAAAGGACAAACCAAAACAAAAAGATAAATCTGTTTAAATGCAGGACACATCATAACCTTAACATGATTCTAAACAAGTTTTTCTATTTACATTAGATGCCTTTCAACTACAGACTTCTTCCCCCTTCATCTCTTGCCCTCACTCCCAAAATCACAGAAGCACTCATCAGGCAATAACACAACCTGCTACGGGGTCTCCCTGTCCTGACTCTCTATGACAATCAGATACAGTGGCACCAATGTAGGAGTCCCTCGACAATGCAGCACAGCTGTGCAACTGTCCCACTTTCAGACACCAGCAACACTGCCAACCTCCTCTCTTCTCTCTATCACCAGCACTACTGGCCCAGCACAAATGTTTTCTTTCTTTTAATGATCTTCTTTTCAATATGAAGTTCTTTCAGTCAAGTTTTATACTGATGGAAACTGTGCAGGGAACATCTGTTCCAAGCCTCAGTGCCTGGCTTCAGACACTGTTCTCTTCCATTCAACTTCACTTTCGCTGCCAAGGGATTCCCATCGCTTTAGACGGAGGGAAATGACATGCTGAAACGCCTCCAAACTGTAGTGCTGTAATAGCACATTTGCATTTGTAATTGCACTGGGGCAGCCACCTCAATTCGATTTCTTGTCCATTACTAAACTTAAGGAATAACTCACCTGAAAAGGTATTCAGTTGAGTAGCCCTTATATCTGCCTGATTGTCTGTCTTGTGTAACACACAAGTATAAATTCTGAAAAAAAACCTTTATCGGTAATTTAAATTACAAATTGTAATCACATTTAATGTGTGCTACAAACTATTGTTACTATCAAAAGTCTATAGAATATACTTTATATACATTTATTGCAACTGTATGGAAATAAGCAACTAGCACAGTTTTCAGAATTGTAGTTTTTTCTGTTGCACAGAACAAAATAAGTCACACAGGTGTCATGCAGAACGTGGAAAGGATCATACAATTTATAGTTTTGGTGTGAAGTATTTCTTTAACATGCCAGGCAAGGTACATCTTTAATAGAGTGCCTCAGTTTGAGTGATGAAGATATAGGAGTGTTGTTAGAAGGCGTGAAGCCAGAGAAGCAGCGGAGGTTTTTCTGGTATGAGTGCAGTACCAGCCTGCAGAGACCGTGTGCTTGTCATCTTCAAGCTGAGCCGAGGCTGAGCTGTGCTTCACAGGCCCTTCACAGCAAGGCAGCAGAGACTTGTGCCCACTCCATAATAATCACTGACATTCCCTGCACGCCAGTTTCCCTCCTCTTCTCTTTTGGCTCTCTGAAACTGCCAATTTGCCTCAAACGAGCCAAACTTAATCCCATCACTCCTGGGCTTCTGTCTCCACCTCTGTCTAACAGGCTGTGGCCTTGAGAAGAACGAAAGAAGCGAGACAACAAACAGAAAGGCCTTAACCTTCTAACTTCCACCCTCTGCATTGATGTCAAATAACGGCACCTTTCAGCCTTCTGTTGTCCCAATCCTCCTGTCATTTCATTGTAATTGTGCTCAATGGACCTTGAGATCTTCTCTCCCTTGTCTCCTCACTGCTGTAAGCCATCTCATTCCTTCCGTCCTGTGCCAAAGAGCGCTGCCTTTTTTTAGACACTCAACACAAACAAGCACATTGTATTTAACCCTAACAACCCTCTCTTTTAGCAGCTGAGGCAAAGAAACTTAGGCCTTCCCTTAAAGTGCTATCACCTGTCTCCAAAATGGCTATCCTGTACCTCTCCACCCTCACAGTCCATTCATCATCCTGTCCCTTTCTAAACTGGGACAACCAGTCACCTTACCGCTTAACCCCACATTCTGTGCTCCAGAAAATTCATCTTTCTCCAGCACCTGCAGAGCATGACTGCACCCGTGTACATGTCTGGTCTTTAGGGGATCGGCTTGCTGACCCCTGCAGTGGAGGACGTCACAGCTGTCCTTCTTTCCCAGCACGCCGCCTACCTTGCCATGACATGTGCACATGTTTCCCATCTATCACTCTCTCATGCTTGTGCATATTCCAGCCCTTTCATCACTGACCCTGCCTGAACCTTTCTGCTCCATTTTTCTGGTTCTCCGTATAAAGAAATGTTCTATTTTGTGGCACTTCTCCTTTCTGTGGCACCTGCAGGAGTCTGATGAGGTTCTTCCCTCTCCCTAACATCCACTCTGAGCTACTTTACATTGTGTCATGTCTGCCAGGCCTCCAACAACAGCCCTGTTTACTCTGGAAGTGATCTGGAGTGCACAATTCAGGAACATTTCAGTTTTTACAAATGAGCACCAACAAAACTACCAATGGGTGTGAAGACAATGGAACACAAGTAACTGATCTTCTGCAAGATACTGTAGTTCTTTAAGCAAGGACAAAAAGTAAATGCTATTTTAAGCAATTTCACTATTCTATATGCACTATCTATATTTGCATACATGCAGATATATAATAAAAATGGTGTATGGAAAAATTCACAAAAAAAAATTGTATTTGCGTAGAAAAGATTCACTTTTGTAGTAGTTTGTACTTAGTTTTCTGAGGTACCTTTTCAAAAGAAAACAGATACCTTGTAAAAATAGAATGACAACATATTTTTTGCCAGCAATACATCACATTTGTGGTCAGATTGTGTAGCTCACCAACAATGTTAGGTATGGCAACCTGATAAACTCCACTGATACAATCCTTGTTTGTATGAATTGGGCATACTGTAACCTCCACCCAGTGCTTGTATATGCTATGCCATAGCTGCCACAGCTCCAGCAACAGTAAGAACCTCATATTACTGAGGGCTGATGGGACGCTGACATTAAGACAGTAGGGCCGTTTTCAAAAGCTCAGTTAAATAGTTGGTGACAGCATGCATTTGAAGGGCATTTCTGCTGTGCACCACTTGACTCCATTCATTAGTACAAGATGGTACAGAGCAAGACTTGTTTTATATGTGTATATTTATAGCTAAATAACCAGATGGTGAACAAAATCTGGTGAAGATGCTCTGGGCTTTGTGATTTTGTCAAACAGAATCGGCAGCACAATGAGATGACGTGCTTGGGGACTTGCATGTTGTTTCTTCAGGAGACAAAAATAACTGCTGAAAAGAAAATTACTAAGATGTGAAAATGTGACCTCAGGTTTTATTTAGTCTGGAAAAGGTATATGGAAGAAAATGTTAGGCCATGAGTTAAATGTTAAGACTTTGCTGTAGTCTGATGTACTGCTTTTAATCATGAAGAGATTTAGTCCTTACGAGCAACAGCTGTTGGTAATGTGCAGAAACAATTAAATTACCTTCAAATGGGTGTTGTTTTGCCAGTAGTGGCCATTCAATAAAAAAGTGTGTGTAAAAAAGTGCTCCCACTACAGAGTCATGTGATAAGTGGTGAGAAGCCCTTGGCAAAGGTGGAGGGTCGCATTGATTTAGCTTGAGCATTGCTGAGCATTTCAGCTGACTCACTTCATTGGAGGCTAACGAAAGTAGAGGGGCGCGGGACGTGTACAATTAGACCCTCGGTAAATGGCTTGCCAATTGTTAAGACTAATTAAAAATGGCTAATTATAATGCGTGTTACTGCAAATAATCGCTCAGCTATAAAGTCGTGGCTGTCAGGTGTAAACAAGGCGTGTGACTGCAGGAGAGAGAAAATCAATGTACATCTGTTCATTTATCTCAGGCAGGAGACCAAATTGAAAAATGGATTGCCCAACCTGCCACAAATCTGCATTGTGATAAAGGTGCAATACATGGTAACACCTGCTTAGGAGGCGATAATGGGCATTTCGACGGCTGGCTCTGCGGATGGCCAATAAAGGATCAAATTGCAATCCTTCACTGGCCCGTCGAGTAAGAGCTGGGGGAATTTGTAGGTATAGACAAGGCGAGGCAGACAGGTTGTCTTCAATCACGGAAAGAAATTCTTCTGTTTGCTTAGCAGGGTGTTCATTATGGAACTCTAACGACTGAAGATTAGACAATAAATCCATTCTATTGGCTTCTCAGCTCTGGAGTCCCAAACCAAATGATGTTACATTTCATTCTTTTAACAACAGGCCTGACCACACGTCTCGTGATAGATTCTTTAAGATTGCCAGACATTCAGACCGATGGTCCACTGAGAATGAATCTGTGATCCTGGGATGATGAGTAATTGAGGGGACTAAGACTGGGCAGCTAAAACAGACATCTCTGGAAGCAAATTGTGTAAAAAAAAAAAAAAAACTGTTTATAATTGCTTTTTTGCTAGTGCATGTTTGACTCCATACAACCCTGTCAAAAAGTAAAATGAGAATTTTTAACATAGGGCTATCATAAAGTCACAGTTCTGCTTTTACAAACATAAAAGACTATCTATATACACCATAGATGTACTATACCTATTACACACACATACTATACACACACACACACACACACATGCACATGCACGCACACTACATTACATTAACATACATACACACTATACTAACTATATATATATAAAATGAATGTGAGCTAACGTTGCATCTAATCATTCAGATTTGTGCTCTTGATAAGCGGCAGTGATGTGAAGCTTCACCCGCTATCACTGTGATCCAGCCACAGGAGTGAATTGTGTTCCTGTCAGGAGCTCTTCTCAAGACGCTCGCACAAACAAGCAGACACAGATTAGCAACATTGTAAGCCCCATCTGGCAGCAAGCCCCGTCTCCTATTTCTCTTGCCGTCTTGTGCACCCTCTGTCTCTCTGATGCTCTGTGGCCATTCATCCTCAGCTAAGCTCAGAGAGGTGTGCGAACACAGAAGGACAGCTGGATGGCCTCACTGGAAACCCTTTATGCTCTGTCCATACGCTCTTAAAAATGTCTATGTATCACATGCAACCTGCTTCTCAAATCCAGTGTGGAAGACATGAAACAAAATTCTGTCTGTTGCACATACCACAACAATTAAAATGCTCTCTCACTTACAAAAACAAACTCAATATTTACTTATCCAAGTACATATCACAGAGCAAAAAGCTAAGTGCTATTTTGTTGTACAAACAGCTCTCTCTGTCTCTCCGTCTCCCAATAGTTTTTAAATTCAAGCTGAGAGTGACAGGCTGGGAATTGCAGGAACAGGTGACAACAAGATAATAGCTCCTACTGCAGTGAGTTCATCACACTGCCCTGTCTCTGTTCTGCAACAGCTTGTCAGTGTGATGGTTATGAGTATTTCAGAAAAACAGGGTGTGTTTTATGTTCATATGTTCAAGGTATTATAAGCATGCTACTGAGAAAACATTTCTAACCATGTCAAATGTGACTGGTGTCAAACAGGCTTACAGTTGTCTGCACAGGAAGCATTCAAGCTATGGAGGAAATTGTGTAGATTTACATGCAACAAATCCTAAACCAAACCCTAATCCTAACCTTACAGTAAGTACATGCTGCCAATATTACTTAGTACTTCAATGTATAATCACACTAACAATAACACCTCCCACACACACTGTGCAGCCTGTCTATTTTACTTTTTTTAGCTTTATATTTTGTGTACCTGTTATTTTAATGGTCATTGGAGTAATGTGTTTATTGATATGTGGGCAACACATTCAAGACGTCTTTCAAATTAAAATGAACCTCCATCACATTACCAGGAATAAAAGAATGACACTTTTTTTAGCTGTGGGCCAACAGACAAGAATTATCAGCTTTTATACATATCAGTGGTTCTCTCATCTCTCTTCCATACACAGACACAGACTAAATAAGCATCATGAAGTATTAGTTTCAGTTGAACTTTATATATCACTTAATTACGTTTAATACACACACTTGTTTTCTGCTTTAATAAGATTGTCTGATGATAGAAGAGCCACTGAATTTTCTTTGAGAGGTGATCAAACATAACACTTGTGATATGAGTTTGTGCCTTTTTAAACTAGCTGTACATGTATGGACCAAAATGCTGGAAAATGTCTGGAAAATCTACTTGGCTTAAACAGTTGATAAAAAAAAAAGTCTATTCACTTATAAAATTCACAATTTTCAAGTAATGTTATTATATTAAACGTATAGTTCTGGTATTGGGTGCTATAATTGGTCAATGCAGTGTTAACTGCTAAAACATGGGTTACAATGACAGCCGATGTACAATAACTTTCTATTTACTGTATCACTGCACATAACTTACAGATTATGTTGTTACTGTTAATAGGTCAGGGACTATAACTTCTTGCAGTGGAACGGCACTTAATAAAACAACATTGTAATTAAAATTTGTGTAGTTGAATCTAACGACGCCGTTCATGCCTCTCATTCTATATTGCTGTATTTTAAGATTAGCCTAAAGTAATTATAATTGTCTTAATTTCACAGAAAGTACTTATGTTTAGTTAGTTATTTAGTTAGTGTGTGTGCGTGCCTTCCATGTTGGTAAGGAATCTATTTTCGAGCTTCTCTTTTTTCCTTTATAAATGCAAACTCAAATTCTTTTTGTGAAAACCTGCTAGTTTTAATTATCATAATAAGCATGAAAAGCAGATGCCATCCCAAAAAAGTATGAAGGTACAATGAAACATAAGGATAAAAACAGACATTTACCTGAGAAGGTGATAATTGGGAAAAAAAATCTACAGTTTTTTTATATCCTGGGTCTGGATGCAATGCAGAAGTCATTATAAGCCATTTTAACCTGATGTTAAGCTTTTTCTCAGTTACTGCATGTATTTGGGTGAGTTTATAGATTTGACTAAAGCCAAAGTATGCCTCTCTCTCTCTCTCTTTATGATAATACATCATCTGTGTTCTATAAGCCAGATATCTCACGTTGCCTGAGGTCTGACTTATCCTTTAAGCGCCATCCGCTAACCAGAGGCAGCTTTGGGTGAGAACAGGTAGCTCAACCATAGAAAGCACACGAAAGAAAAGTGTTGCTGTGTGAAGTAAAAGCCTGACCTTTCTAATTTTCTGTGAAAACCAAATACACTCTGAACTATCACATGAAATAGAATTTTACAATGTTTAAATACAAATACAGCAGCCAGTCTCACAAAGTTGTTTAAATCATATTTGCCTGAAAACAGGTCTATTGCACAGTAATGAGGTGAGATAGAAGAAATATCTTAATATAAACATAATATTGTCACTTCACTGATAAGGCAAGTAGGAAATAGTTAAACAAAAACGTCAAACATCCAGAAAGCGTAAGAGAAAAATGAGATCGGGAAAAGCTAATGCATACAGAGGCTTTTTAAACACCTTTTAAACAATTTTGTTATGAGTGTGTTCTTATTGCATGGCCTTGCAATAAGGACAAATGGATGGACAAGGTTGTTTTATTAGGGGGTATTTTACAGAAAAAGAAAATGATTAGAGATAGGAGTGTGACAGGCACTCCTATCTAAATAATACAATAACCCAGACAGGCATAAGCAGGGATATTGTCACAGTTAAGTGCTAAATAAGCATTTATGGTGGTTACAATGATTCATAGAGCCTAGATGATTAAGAAAAACACAAATTGTTCAGATTTTATCAATTGATATCTTTACATGTTTATTATGTAATAAAATTACTACTCATATCCTGATACAGATGTATTTCCTAACAGGTGGGTAGCACAAAAATTAAAGGCAGTATATTTCTATAAATGGTTAAAGACAGCAGGGAAAAGCAATGTTAAACACAAATAATACAATTCAAATAATGTTTCCAAAAATCCAAATATTATTGCACATATATAAAATTTTAAATAAAGACCGTTACATCTAATAACTACTAGCTATTAATATCATTTTTGTTGACTATCTGTATAACAAATGATATTTATAACTATACTTGTTGGTCATCACATTCACAAATCAGTCCCAATAATGTGCATGCAAACACCCCCATAAATAAATACCACTAATAATAATAGTAATAACAAAAAATGAACATTATGGTTATATGGTAACACTACTAATAATATAAAATGATCATATTGATTATTATCCTTGGTATTAGTAACATTGATATCATGACATTAAAGCAGGTGATTTTGCAGTATCAGAAGTCATGATGTCAGTAGTTCTGCTCATGGGCATTGTTAATTGATTTGTGGCCCACATAGCAGCGCGTCGCTCGTTTTCCAGGCAGGAGGTATTTATGGAGATGTACTTGTGCTGTCAGCTTTCACAGCCTCTAATATTATTATTCTGATCATCTGATAACTGCTCACAGCACAATCACAAGTGGGCAGGCTGATAAAAAATAAATCCATTCACAACGCGTGCCAGATGCGTTTATTTACTTTGATTATCAGGCAGGACAGAATGTGACATTATCTATATTTTGCTGTAATCTGAAGGACAAAATTAACATGCTTCTGAGGTGTTAACATGCTTCTGAGGTGTGAATTAATAAATCATAAAGAACAAAAATTGATTTTTTCTTTTTACTTCAAAGCCAAATAATCTGTCCAAATTCTCTTTCAAAATGTAATGTTGATAGCGTAACATACCTGTCCACTGCAATAAAACATAATGGTAAACATTCTTTGATACTTGAAATGTTATCAACTTGAAATTATTTATTTATAAATGTGTGACATTACAAGTATAGGACAAAGATAGTAATTTGGAAAATTTGTAAAATCAAAGATTTGTCCATTGTAGAAGAGAACATTACACAAAGGGTTAATTTAGAAGAACTTTATGGAATACTTAATGTTGACACATTCTTTTTAAATAATACTGTTTAACAAAAACGCTTAAATGGAAACATTACTGTCCCATGGATGTTACAGCTTGAATCTCACTACAATTAAATAATACCACACATGTTGTTTTGATAATTGAGACATTTCCGTATAAAATTTGTTTTTCCCCCTCACAGTCCATGAACTTTAAGGAGAAATTCAAGAGCAGAGTCTCAAAAGCCAAGAGGGCCTATCAAGAGATAATTACTAATTATGCTAATTTGTGAAGTTGTGCTCTTTCTTTCTTTTGGTCACTTTATTGACGGCCCCTCTGGAGAAAGCCAAACCCTTTCAGTGGTAATACGTTTTCCCCTCCCCAGCCAAACGTACTGTGGAGGACGCGGTGTCCTAACCCACAGAATAAAGCGGTCTCTGGTTACCGCTAGTGACGACCTTCATTAACTTCTTAAACGCTAGCGGTGTTATACCAGGGTTCACCAAATAATTCCTTATCGACAATGTGCACAAAGAGAAGTGTGTAATGAAGTAGACTCAGGCTAAAATTGTGTTTGAATCTGACTGCAAAACTATATACGCTTCCTTTTCCGAAGACACCAGTGTTGCAGTGTCTGAATTATGCCTGAGCAAAAATATCACCCTCAGTCAAAACATACCAATCAAGAGAAAAGTATATATTATTCTGACATCCAAGTGCAGAAAATACACGGGTTTTTTTTTTAAACCATCTAATGATACAAAATCTTGTAGTGCTACCCAGAGACAAACACAAGCCCAAACTTCACATTGATATGTTAGCATGTAAATAATAAGCAAATCCAACAAACACACAGACAGGATTAAAGGCTCTACATTCTTATTTGTGTTTTGCTATGGTGAGTTATACAATGTGCCAAGCAGCAGAACCGAAGCTGGTTTGGTCCTTAGCTAGCATCCTGACCTTCTGGATCTCAGGAGGCATGCAATAATTATGGCACAAACTGGACACCCTGTCTGTCAGGTTCCACAAATCAGAATAACATTATGAGCGGTACCACATACAGCTGCATCTGCAAATAAACACTCATAAATAAAGGCTTAACCTTTCGGCCGTTTCAATGAACAATTTCTGCAACTGATATTAGATCTTATTCGAGAATACTGGCACAAATAAGCAGCTGCAACTTTCTCTTTATAAAGGTGGATGGGGGTTAACTCTATTCATTTCCCTTTAGATTCAGGGGGTAAATAACTGGACCATAGTTAAGTCACCCGGGAATCTAACAGAATAATTCCATGTGTTACTAGCCACAGCAGGGCAGACAAACTCAAGAAAGACTAACCTTTACATTTCATTAAAGCTAAATTTAAATCACCTATACCTACATAAAGATATAAATATATTAAACATTAATTTAATATTTAACACATGTTGCTTTAATGCTGACAGAAGTTCTTTGTTTGCGGATTATATCACAATAAATCCAGGGTAAACAGGACAACAAAAAACCTGTTTTTCAGACTTTAATATATGACGTTAAATGTCCCATACAACTTACATCCACATACTTTGGTTTTTATATTTCTGTTTTAAGAATTAATTTCTATTATTTGAAAGCATTACCTCAGTAACCTTGTCTAACATGACTGATAACGCTTTCTAAAAATGAACAACACTGTGAAAAAAGACTTACGGCATCAGCTCTGAAATCTGCTTACATGCATTTAAATACATCAGTTTTAATGCACTGGACAGTCTGTAATAATCTAAAGCATTTGCTGGGGATTAAACCATCAAATGCCATGTCAACATAATCCCGAAATGTGGCCCTTTTACCAACGAAATGAATTGTTATGGCTTTTGAAAAGATGAGTGTTTGTTAGAACAAGCTACAGTATTAGGTTTTCATCTCCATTAGAATAGATTAGATGGGACAACTTACATCAACAACTGTTGATGTAATCTGGTTTTATGTGATTAATTGTGCCTCTGTTCTCTACAGTTAAGCGCATTGTCTGCACCAGACTAAAATTATCATAATGATGATTAAAAACACAATCTAAACACAATACAGAAAGAACGAGATGAAAACCTGGTCTAAATAACTTTCCTGTTCAACACAAACCTTCACTGAATTTCTCCTCACTGCTGTTGCTCCTGTTTCTTGGTAGAGATTGAATGAGGAACTTGCTACTTTTGCTCGGTATCATTATTCCTCATTAGCTCGACTGATAAATTAGCCGTTCAAAGACACAAATGCATACACACTCTTACTCCTCTAATGTTTTTATGTGATGCTTAATGTTGTGTGACCAACTGTGAGTCGTTTCCATTATGTAAATATATTTGCCTGTGTGTTACACAATAGCCATATATTGTCGGCTACAGGTATTGGGCTACAGGTCAGGTTGCAGTAGTTGACAGACATCAATATGCGGCTAGCTCAGTGTTAATGTTTCTTTGGACTGCTTCTGTGCTGTAGGGCTTTGTATTTATACAAAACATTTACATCAAAATCTACTCACTACGTATTTAAAGAGCAATGTGTTACACAGGAGATGTCATATGATGTTAAGAGCCACAAAGATAAACATGTCTACACTTGTCTAAACTTCTTGCCTAGTTTACGGTGTCGTCTACCAACATTACATCTTAAAACAATGTATGGAAACATTTTTTATTACTTTTAAAATTTCTGTGTTTTTAAAGAAAATGTGGTGCAGAAGCAAATCAATGTTCAACTGTCAATGAAGGCAAGGAGGCGAAACTGATCAATGCCGCTATCAGACCAGTGGCCCGCGCACCTGTCGGTCACAAGATAAGCAGTAATGGGGCAAAACGCCGCACACAAACCTGTCACCTGACCACCATCTAACTACATTTATTACCAAATATAGGACGGAAACTCGCTCGCTGAAATTAAATCACATTACACATCTATTTATTTTAGTTCTGGAATTTCAGAGGTAATTAGGACACATAAAATTTTCCTTAATTATTTTCATGTCCCTTGCTTGTATAGTAAAACATTACCATATGATACAATATAAGATAAAATGTAGGTAACAATCGCAACAATAGCTAATAATAACAATATATAACTAGGTATTACTGTGCATTTGTTTCCTCTTTTTGTCCATTTACCTATACTGTATACTGTAAATATACAAACATTGTTACACTTAGGTTCAGCAAATGAGCTATCAGAATTTTTGTACAAAACTCAATAAGAGCTTTTGCACAAGCAAAAGTTAATCAAAATGAAATGTAAACAAACTTTCTAAAAACAAACTACCAAGCGTTATGTGGTTATAGAGTTTAGATAAGTCAATACACTCTAAAATGTTGTCACATAAATAATTGCTTCACGTTTTAATATTTAAATAAGCATATTTTACCTATTTAATGCAACAGAATCAACCTACTTTGTTACATCATTTTAAAGATTAGTTACAATACTTGTAGAGGACAACGGCTGGGTTTTTTTTTTACCTTTGTCCAGCTATAGTTATAGTAGAGTTTGATATATTATTATATACTATTCTGTTTACATGTCTTTATAAAACATGCCCAACAATCGTTAAGACAGACTGAATACCAAATGTTAAAAGTCGCTCACAGCATGTGAGGTCAAATCTTGTAGTTTTGGTTATGACAAGGGCAGACTGCAACCGCCTAAAAAGATTGGATTTGAATGCAGCATGTGTTTTCCAGACCGAAAAATAAACGCATCAGTGTTCATATGAACGGAGCTCTCATGTTGCCAAAAACTTGGTACGATGCTGACGCTGATTCGACCTCCGAAATGTTGCTCGTGCGGAGATGTGCAGCAAAAAATTGCAGACATTCAGATTGCAGTGTGACTGCATTACTGAGTTGTTGAAAAGATCACTTATCGCTGCAAATTATAGCCAATTTGCGTTCGACCTTTCTGTTATTTCAGCTGTAGAGGGAAAACATTTGTTTACGCCACGATAAAGAATAACAGGAAACTTTACCTTTTCGCTTTGACCTTCTTCTCCTTCTCCTCTTGAACTTGCATTTGACTTGGCTGCTGGGGACCGATGCCATAGCGCTCAGATTTTGGAGAACTTCTGCTTGATGTTTCTGGAGTTGTTCTGCTTCAGTTGCGCGCAAAGGCTCCAGAAATATCAGCTTTAGCTTATTCCGCCTCGCACTCTAATAATAAGCGTAACAACAATAACTGCCTTTAAAAGTGCGGCACGTCTGGCTGACTGTGTTTGCTGCTCAGCGGGAGAGCGGTGTTCTCTTCCTGTGCGAGTGAGCGGCTAGGGCTTCCGGAGCTCCTGTGCGCTCTGCGCTTTTTGGCACCAGCCACTTTGAATTCAATCATGCAGGACGCGTGTCTATTTGCTGCCGCAGATTCTAATTAGAGCCAATCATGAGAATGCTTGCGCTCTGACATCACGACGGATGACACACCCCCATCCTGTTCCATCACATGCAGGCATGCAAACGCAGTCTTCACCCTGAATGAGTGGCGGAGCTGATGCGGTGGGATGAAAGAGCAGACAGAGAAACTGAAATCTGGATGGAACAGCAAAAGTTGCTGATATATTTACTGTGTAATGCATAAAGACAGAGATTTTTAACGAGATGTCTTACATTTTCAGGCAGCACTTTACAATAAGGTTCAATCTGTTAAAATTAGTTAATACAATAAATAAACAAACACAAATTAACAACTATACTGTATGAATTTATTTTATTTTTAAGTCTTAGCTATTATTAAAAATCTACACATACTAATATACTTATAAACTTAGGAATTATAACTAGTAAACACAAATTAATTAACAGCAGCATATTTATGAATTTCAATAATAATAAAAACGCTTAAAATTAAAGCATTCTCTGGAGTGAAGAGTGTGATAACTACCCCTGTTCTTCCTTTTAATGTAATGAAATAATTAAATGTTTGAAATATTAGTTATATATAAGTTTAATGTAGAAAAAGTAGTAAATATTTGTTAGTCATTTTAAAATGTTACAGAAAATTCTGCTTTTTAATACTGGAGGTCCCTGATGGATCTCTCTGTTTCTGTAAAGACTGAAAACCACTGGGTTAAAAGCATGTTCTGACTTTAATACCTATGACAGCATCTGTTGCATTATGTCAATGACAACAATAATTCTTGCTGATTTGTATATTTTATCTTACATTTTATACACAAGTTTTGTTTGTTTTCACAGATTGTGGTAATTGACAGCTTGTCACAGACATTGTCAAACAGCTTAACTTCTATTAAACCTGGAATCTGCTGTTGTGTCCGCAGATGGAACAAAGATTATTGAGAATATTTTCTTGCTCTCTTTTGAGTCAATCCCTTTTTTTTATGGCAGCTGAAATCTTTACATTTGTCCAGTAATTATCATCAAAAGAAATCGTGTCTTAATATGTCCTCAAAGCTTCAAATTTAAACCTGGCTACTTGTAACATTTGCCATTTGATGGGGCTTTGGGGGCTCAAATGAAACTCTTTTTAAAAGCTTTTCTCTGTATACTTGTATTTCTACCAATACCCTATAAGCTTGGAGTGAGCTAATTTGTGGTCAAGAAATCCCTTAGAAAATAGTTTGTGCTTCAAAATCAAGCCTAACAGTTACTGTAGTTTAACACTTACTCAGTATAAAAATGTAAAATATGCACAACATTTTTTTCACTAGGAAGGAACAAGATGGTGGATCACATAGATGTGTGCCAGAGTTGTGAAAATAATTCTTCAGATGACTGACTTTAAGATAAGTGCAGCTTTGGAAAAACACTTTTTGATCCAGCCATACTTAATTCCCTAAAGCAAAAACTTCACCAATCTGCTGATCGACAGATTTCTAAACTGAAATAATCGTCAACATACATACATTGATGTTGACATTTTGCTAACAAAACAAAAGGCTTTCTTTCCTGTCAAATGTCATTAGACTTCATCTAAAATACCAGCAGTGCGACTACTTGGTGACATTTACTGCAGACAAAATGGGGAGAGAATGGAAGTACATTTGAAAACATGGTATATTTGCTGACAGAAAAGTCACTTTGAGGTTTTTTTTTGTGCTTGGAACATTTCCACAAAGGCTGTGGGGGAAACTAGTGCGATTGCACAGGTACCTATGTGTGTGTATGTGAAAGGTTTGGTAAGGGTTGGTCTGCGGGGACACTGGTAGCCTGAAGGACACCCACAAATATCCATGTAAATTGCAGTTTAGGTGAAATCAATGATGGTGACAAGTTGCCAATTCTACTATCTGGGGACATAATGCACGTTTGGTGCAGGCAAACTGTTTCCTGATAACCCTACTGTGTGTGTGTGTGTGAGTGTGTGTGTGTGTGTGTGTGTGTGTGTGTGTGTGTGAGGCTAAACGTCAGCATGACTCTTATACTTCCACTTTTATCACATCTAAACAACAGAAAGTATTTAAGACTAACAGAAACTGAAAAAAATAGGAGCCAAAGCAGGCAGACTGGCACTGAAGGTTATACAGTGTCTGACTGAGTAGATGTACACGTCACTGCGTCATCTCACCCAAGAGGAAGTGAATAGAGACACTAAGTAACTTGGTGAAGACAATAGAGCAAATTCACATTAAAATCCATACTACATTTTTGCACTGTTCAAGGGCCCCATTTGTAGGTTTGTTAGAAACTAAAGTAAGCAATGCAACCCCTGCTGTGCTGTCACAAGTGTTTTTATAATACTCTTCCTGAAAAAAACACACCGCCACCACCACGTCTGCCAATCACCTGAGCTCTAAATGTCATGTGACTAATCAGTTAGGAGCCAGAGAACAATGATGTCATGACAATACTGATTGGCTGGGGGGACCAAAATAATGCTCATGGTCACTTATGTGATTTTAAAATACAGAGTACTAAATTCAACATAATTAAAGCATTTTGACCTTAAGAGTAAGTACTCACTTTCAGTCTAGACATCACTTCAATTATGGTTTTTCTCACTTTTTTTATTGTAGAAATTAAGCACCTTCGTTTTACTGCTTAAATTTCGTATTATGTGAAGGCTGGAAAAAGAAGAACTGCTGTAATGGATTAGAATAAAATCATAAAAGGTTTCAATTAAAGAAGTAAATAATTAAGCCAAATAGCCCAAGTGTTCTTCAGTGTTGCCTACATGCCAAAAAATGTATATATTTTTTCTCAGCTGAATAATCACAAGATAACATTTTTTT
>JBAJNP010003019.1:23745-42847 GCA_036877545.1 Yasuhikotakia modesta | reverse complement strand
CGACTTGCAGTGTGTGTTCACTCCTCATATGGATGGGTTAAATGCAGAGGTCACATTTTGGTTATGGGCAACCGTAACTGACAAACACTTCACAAGCTTTAAACACTTTTCTCTCTCTTGCTTACAAGAATATATGAAACGTCTCAGTATTTATACTGTCGTGGCTGCAAGCTAATGAAATGATGATCCCTGCTAAGAAACACTGTCAAAGCCCTTCATCTGTCAGATGCAGGTTGGCTATGAAGGTTGCACTGTCAATTAAACTGTTTTTTATATATGTTTTAGTTTGGTGCCCTTACATTAAGACAAGAATGCATTGGCCATATATGATTTTGCCATTCACCTCCCATTCTGTGGACCCTTTCCATTATTTATTCCTCTACTAGTCTTTATTAAGACAATAATGAAATTCGTGAAACTGGATCAATGGGAATAGTTGAGTTTTCCAGCTGTACTAAAATACACTATATATGAACTAACATCACATAATACACCTGTTTACTTTTTAGGTGGTTTTACACCACTGTTTACGTTTACGTGTCATGGACTCTATCTTCTGAAGAAAGGTTGGCACTTAATGGATTTGTTTGAGAATTAATTAAAGGGCGCATGTTGTATGTGCAGAAGATAATCCTTACTGCAAAATATATTTGTACACAGCTTACCACAACCTTTACCAACACAATTGCAGTTTTACAGGCTGACCAGCTTAAAGACCTAGACAAGGGTAGGCAATTAGTACAAAACGTGAATCAGGAGCCACAGAGCTTGCTCAGGTGGCTTGTGCCATTGGTCATTCTATGGCTGCTTTGGTTGCAATGTAGAGGCACCTGTGGCTCAACATATGAGGCATTAAGGATAAGACCCTCTTTTGGACATACGTTTGCTCCTCACCTCAGTGTCTGTTTAGCAGTCAAAGGTGTTCGAGGATCTCCTCCCCTGCCGAGTTGAGTCCCATATTGTTGAGTATAGCAGATAAAGGGTTAGGAATTCAGTTCACCTCTCAGCCTCCTTGTTTCAATGGCACTCTGCAGACTGTGGTGTTAGGAGAGCAGCACCAGGTGTTGGCAGAAAGCTCAAGACTCTTTTGCCAAAGGGTGATATTGAACCTGTTCCTGCTCACATGAGAGATATGGACTTTTACAGTCATTGATTCATAGTTCCCAAGAAAGATGGGGGACTTCGATTTTAGATCTTCAATATGTTAAAGCGTAAAAAATTGTGTTTAAGGGACTGGAATGTGAATGCCAATTACAGGACATTCACATTCTAAATTACATAGGTGACTGGCTAGTCATGGTCAGCTTTTAAGAACTAGCTGCATGGCATGGAGATGTTGTGTTAGCTAATATGAGTTACTCAGAGCTGAGACTAAACCATGACAAGAGCATAACACTTTTTTCACAGGCTGGGGTGCGGTTCTCTATGGCTGCCCATTATATGTTCAGTGGGAGGGCCCTTATCTCTCTTGATACAAAAATTGTCTGGAAATGAGGGTAGTACTTCTTGAAGCACTCCTTTCACCTCTCAACAGCCACATGTAACATCCTGTAATCATGTTTACGCCAATGCTCATAAGTCTTTGTCTTAGCCATTTAAATATCTTGTCAAGAGAAAGGCTGAGGCCCAGGAATAGAGGCTCCAGGTCTATTTGGCAGAGGTATGACCTCTGAATAGTCCCTCTGGTTTAAACTCCCTTATTCAGCTCCATTAGAGACTCTAGAGTTGGGCTTAGATGAGTTTCTGAATATCTTGTCGAGAGAAAGGCTGAGGCCCAGGAATAGAGGCTCCAGGTCTGTTTGGCAGAGGTATGACCTCTGAATAGTCCCTCTGATTTAAACTCCCTTATTCAGCTCCATTAGAGACTCTAGAGTTGGGCTTAGATGAGTTTCTGTCTCTCTATGTGGCTCTATTATTAGCTTTGACATTCCTCAAGAAGGTAGGGGATCTACATGCTCTTTCTATAGACCAAAATGCTACATACAAGACTGTTTTCCACTCTGGTAATATTTCCATTTTAAATATCAGTTGGCCATGTTTACCCTCTTCTCTGACACATGGTTCTCTGACACATGACATGGTTTTAGCTTTTATAATCATCCTCCAAGCATATATGTAACAAATACTTTCTAGCCAGAACAGCGGTGCAGAAAATGCATTTTGTATCTTAAACTATAGGCTATGATATCCACAGGCCAGTTTTTTTCATGACAGTTGCATGCATAAACAGTATATGTGCATGCTGCATGCAGGTGGATTCTAATAAATTTGCTATACCCATAACTAACCAGTAAGCAATTTAAAACATCACATCACTTTCTATGTTAACATAAATTGTCTATGTTCAAGTTTAATTAAAATGGGAAAAGTATAAAACATAAAAATAAATCACTTTTTTGCAGTGGAGGAAAGAATTTTATCTTGTACATGAAAACGGACCTCACCTGTGTGTCTAATCAAACTATGAGGGTGGCAACTCTCATTGCTGCAACCGAGCCTTATTATATTTGAACCCTCTCTGAGAGCTCAATTCATTTACACAGCTCCTGGCTCCAGTTTTTGCCTTTATTTTGTGATTTATAATCACACAGAAAGCGCAGCAGCTTTAATCCACTTATTCATCAACATAACACAGGATGGAAAACCCCACATTACAGTTACTTACATATATAACCCCTCTTGGTATTGTGGATAGGAATTGTAAGTCTAGATGCATACATTTTATGCATATTATACAGCACAGCCTGTCATTATCTTGACAGTAATATTCTCATAACTCATAGAATGACAAACATTAGTAACCACAGAAATACAATACAACTGAGGCTGCTGAAGAGGAGACCCAAGAGGAGCAACAAGGGTATCGGCTCCTGCACATCAAAATGAAAAGGGACAATGGATCTCTTTATATTGTGACCCATTTGCACCCACAAAAGTTAGCAGCACATGTGCAAATGAGGGATCACAAAGCACCTGGAGAACTCTGTTGTTTGGACCTCCATTTGATAAGCAGGTTTTTGTAGAGCAGGTTTCTTGTCTGATGCCAAACTCTGGCATCTCTTCTACTTATTGGCTGCATTTTTCAGCATGTTTCAGCGGACTGCTGCATGGATCAGACACAGCTACAAAACCAATGTAGTCAAATTAGTGTATCTTGCGCTTAAATTCTTGCCCTTACCCTAATAACCCACTCATAACTACAGTACAAGTGAATTATATGTTTGAAGGGCATTGGGAATAGAGCATTGGGGAGTCCAGAAGACATGCTAAAGAATGAGAGATGGGGTGGAGATCTGGCAATATTGCACTATTGCATGGAACAGCGGCATGTTAAAATGCTGAGAGGACACAGCCTGTTCTGCCCAGTATCGGTTTAGGTCCCCCCCAGGCGACAGGTCTCCCAAAAGAGCTGACACATTACTTTTCCTACCTTTCTAACATCTTCCTCTGTTTGCCTTCGCATCACTTTACCAGCTCTTGTCTTCCAATACATATCTTTTTCCAATACATATTCTTGTTTTTTAGCATACCTTTGGCTGGTTCTGGCACCTGTCACCTTCTTCTCTTTATAAGGCTGGTTTGATAAGGCTGGTTTAAATCTTTCAGAATTAAAGAGTGTAGATCATAAGAAACTGCCACAAAATGACTTTCTGGTTTGCCAAAAGATTACAACATTTTGAAAATTTCCATCCCTCTTTTTACTGGAAAATTTATCTAAAAGTTAGATCTAACAATTCTAACAATTGCACTAGCAGCAAACCCACTTAAAGTGCTTATTAAAGCTTGACCTGATGTGATCTGACTTTAAACATTAAAAGACTGGAGTCAAATCACAGGTTATACAAGTTTATGTCTTTACAAAAGATGAGTTTGATCCAAGTCTGATAACTAACAAGCAGACTGACTGCTAGCAGCTATGAGAAAGAATAAGAGCATGTAAAGGTAAATAGTTTCTTACATTTTCTTGCATTATTATCTTAGTGCTGCCTCTATTGAATGCAAACAGTCCATTGGAACATGTATATTTACTTCATCTATGTGACACTTAATTAACCTTGTATTTGGTTTGCCTTTGAAGCAGTAACCCAATACCTTTACATATTAGATCTTCTCAGCTAAGACTGAAGTCAAACTCTATACTATATTACACAGCTATGATTCAGCCTCCAACAAATTATTTTTGTTTTTCAAGTTACCAGGTAATTTGACAGCTTGTATTATTGTAAAGGTTTAACTCATCTTGCAAATAGGACATGGGAGCAGATTAAATTTAGTCATCTTATGTGGGATTTTACGTCTAGCGCTCCTGCTGTTTTGTTGCGGTCTACACAGCTTTGTAAATTTGCTCTCCAGAGGTCTGAGAGATAAAAATAAGACATACAATAAAAAATAAAAAAGAAATAAAAAATAGACATACAATCTCCCCCTGTGGTCTAGACACTGTTCCCATATCCTGTTATTGGCAGGTATTGAGGCAGGATTTGCCACCGGCCCTTTTGAGGGCAAAAATTGGTGACCTCCATTAGCAAGTTTGCAAATGTTGACGATCAAGAATAATTCATTTCTTTCTCCCTTTCTGTATGTACAATAACAACATCAATGACAATAAATATATCCATACGTTTAACCAACATTTTACTTACTTTCCATATGAATAAAATATAGATTCTGCAATATAGATTTCACAAAATTAAATAAAACAGATCTGGGAGAGAGAATTAAAAGATTCAATCACTCAAAAAGTTGGCAAAAATAACTAATAGTGTATGAGATGTAGTAATCATGGTCAGCTTTAACCTAAATTCAAAGTGATAAGTTTTTGTTTTGAGTAAATTTTTTGTGTTGAGTTTTATCTGTACAACCTCTGTGCCCATAATTAGTGGGCTATTTAAGCAGCGCTGATTTTTGGATTAGCACTTTGGTATTGTTCACGCCAATGCTCATAAGTCTTTGTCTTTGCCATTTTTCTCAGGTTTGTTAATTAATGTTATCTCCTCCCCTGTATTTTCCAGGTGATTACTTTGTGGTTTTGTTTCTTGTTTATTCTAAACCATTTTATTTACTGCTCTATTTTTTTAAAGATTCTGTTACTATTTTGAAAAGTTAATTGTTAAATAAACTCCTCTGGATTGCTATCTAAGTATCTAAGCGTTTCAGTTCATGTTAAGTCAATGCAGAGACGTGAATTGAATGTTTTGCGCAATTCGGCGCGTTACGCACAAAAAAGTTGACAAATCTAAACACCCGCGCCATGATAACCAATCAGGAGCTTGTACCGACATGATTACCTCCCAGACGCAAATGACACGCAAAAGAACTAAAAATGTTTACATGTCCAAATATTCGTGTGGAGTTAGATGTGTGAGCATTTTGAGTCTGATGTGAATACAGCATTAGTCATTCCATTCTAAAATATACAATTTTAATTAAAATAAAATTTGCATTTGAGGTGACAAAATACTAGAGCATCAACTGCCTTGTCAGAGGAACAGCCACACATGGATCCCAAACATGACAGCCTGCAGGCCTTTGCAGTAGGGTAATTTCCCTAACTGATGTTAAAGCAAGTAATAGAGCCACCTTAAAAGTTAGAAAGTTAACTAAGGTTGTCTGTAGAGGCTCAAAAGAAGCTAATGATAAGCCCCAGGATTACCAGAAGGCTTCAGCCAATTGGCACCATGCAGAAAACAGGACACCAAAGAATGATTCCCAATAGACTCTCCAATAATAGGTTGAAATAGTTGAAACAGTAACAAAATAAACTATAAGGGTAGCTGAAGCTAACCCTGCTGAGGGACGCTTCAGCACTGAACCAACAGGGCTGTGAACTGGGTCGACATGATGTTGCTCATACCATGACACAAAGAGCTGTCACTTCAGGGTATAAAATCTCCTATTAAATGTCACTTTGGAACTAAGAAGGGTCTCAACAACTACAACAGCATCTACAAGGTGGCTCCCCTCAGAAGACAGACTCACAGTTTCCAAATTTCCAACCGAAGGTGAAAGATTGACCACTCTAGTCCCTCTGGAATGAAAGCTCCCAAAAGACTCCCAAAGGAGAGAAATTAGGTCTGAGAATTTTGGATCAGCAAGAATGACACTACCAAGAATAGATAAACTTGGTGTCAGCGAACTCTTGCTAGGACTCTTGGAGCAAGGGTGTCAGGGGAAAGGGGTAGAAAGGCAGCCTGTCATATCTGTCCCAATGGAACTGAATAAGACTGAACCAAAAGAAACACTGGGTCAATTCCAAAGAGGTGAAAAAATGTATTTCTGCTTGGCCATATCTCTGCGAGATAGACTTCACCACCCCAGGCCTCAGCCCCAGCGTGCTACCAGATATGCATATCCTGGGATGAATATCACTCTTACTGACTAGAAAAAAAATCTGCAGGAAGCAAACAGCCTCAAGGCATACTTAAAGCATTGCTCTACACACTTCTCTGATTATGTTTGTGTTGCATGTGAGGTACTCACACACTTGACCACTTTGTACACACTTGACCACTTTGGAGACTGAAAGCATCATTATTGGAGAATAAGTTTGCTGGGAATGGATGGAAAAGGGGCATCACACACAGCATAGAGGCACACAGGAGCTGAATCCAAACCTCCAGAGAACCATTATGAATATAGACGCTTTGGCAAGCACCATACTGTCAACTCAGGGAAAGTTATCATGTTATTATCGCTGATACTTTGCTCTTCTGCTGAAAATGAGATCTTTTCTTACTTTTTTCCTCAAATCCCCTTTAGTTTCAAAGGCCCATTGAAATCAAAAACTGGAGTTTTGCAACATGTAGTCTAGTCTATGTTTGTTTAAGACTGCTAGTGTGCTTGTATGCATCTAAAAGTTGTCAAAATAGAGTATTTACATGCACTTAAAATACTGTAACGACTCAGAGTTTCAACAAGTTTATTAAACAGGTGAGTTCCAGAAAGCAGGTGAAGGTCATTGAGTTTAAATGACTACTAACTGTTTTAATATAAGAGGTTACATTTGGAGTGCTGCACATGCCTGCACAAGTGCTACACAAGGTAATGTGAGTGAAGGTTCAGGTGAGTGGATAGAGCAAGTGAGTATATTCTGTGATGAACTGAAGAGAAATTGAAGCAGGAAGTTTAACGTTCATGGGTCCATGCTCATATTGAGATCAGACAGTGTGTGCTGTCTTGTTAGTTGTGTGTGTAGTGATTAGTGATGTGCAGGCCCGTGACAAATACAGGTTTCTCCTTTCAGAGAATGCAATTGAAGTATTTATGATGCATTTTGAACTTAAAGGCATATTTTGCCCATAAAATGCTTTAAAGATTAAGAATCTTTCCCCTGATGGCAACCACTTTTGAATAGAAATAGCAGATAAATAATGGTTCATGCTTGTGTAATCTAAAGTAAAGAAAGAATATTGTTTGGAAAAGAAGTAGATAAAATATGTTATATGTTATATATTACATTACACTTTGTGCACGACTGTGGTAAAGAGCATCTAACAATGCATGTTCCTTATATATGCTCACTTTCTTGGCTCAGCAACTGTCTTTTAATTAAATAAACTCTTTGAAAGAAATGAACATGAATTAAAATCACTCCTACACCATCTATATTTAACACTCCTGCTCTATGTGAGTTGGTGAGAAACTTTTGGTACAAAAAGACTCAAGCAGTGAATAAATTATTAAGGGCCTTTTAGCATTAGCGTTTGCTAGCTCTCAAAACTTTATACAGTGTGACTGCAGTGAACTTGTACTAATTATTTTCATTAGCTGCTTTGCTTCAGATGTTTCTTTGGAACAGGAAGTTAACAGTGACTTCATATTTGTGTAGAATTTGCTACTGTATCAATGTGACAAGGACAGCAAAGCATGTTATAATACTCGCAATATGTGGGCGCTTTGACTGGTTCTGTTGTCACATAAAAAAAACAACAGCAGCAGTGCTAGCATGTGTTGTGTAGTTGTACAATTACCACAAGAGGAGACTGCATGCTGTTTTGTACACACCTTTGTCAACCTTAGTGAAACATTTTTCAAACATTTTTCATATAATTAGTTTAATTATATTGTTATATAATGGAGGAACTTTGCCTTATTAATGCATTTATTAGTGCCAAGGGAATTACTATTTTACCAGTTTACCATTGACTGGTCAAATCATCTCTGACATGAAATATTTTTCCATGAACAAACATTTTTCTGCTAATTTTTTTTGGGACAGTTGTGGTCTACTGGTTAAGGAGGTTGCTGGTTCGATGCCAGTGCCAGCAGGTAGCAACTGAAATGCGCTTTGAGCAAGGCGCTTCAACCCCGATTGCTCCCTGGGAACTGCAGGGATAACTGCCCACTGCTCCAGGTGTGTGTGTGTGTGTGTGTGAATAAATAAAAAAATTGTTCATTTGTGGAGTGATGTATGTAAGCTACTAAAGACAGTGTAGACAATTTTGGAGAGCAAGCTAGACTGAATGCAATGATTGAGAAACATTTAATGGGGTTCTGCACCTTCCACAGAAGGTACTAATACTGGTATTAGTAGGTATTAATACTGTACTGGGGGACATATAAAAGGCACTTTTCTTAATACCACAGGTATGTTGTTTTCTGTCCCCAGTGCTAACCCTAAACATAACCCTCACACAAATCTGTCTCTTTGTCCAGGGCTGTCAAGCAAACCTGGTGACTCTGAGCCCGACAATGGCCTAAACAGCTTTCCTGCTCCACACATCCATTTTACATTTAGGCATTCATGACATCCATCACAGTGACACAAGCTCACACACTTACACAGGCTGAGCTGAATTTGAGCCAGAGTCAAAGGTCAGCCTGAGACGAAGCATGCCTGATCATACCTGAGCAAAGCTGTCATGCATCTACATATCAAATTATGCTCTGTGAGAGGAGCCAGAGCTGCAACCAGGCTGTCATATACAGTGTATCCCGTCACATCTACATGCAATATTATCAAGACGTATTATCATTAATGCATAATTATGCTGAACCCGGTCAATATATTGTACCCACAACCAAATTTTTTTTAAATATGTGGATATTTTAAACAAAAGCAAAAGTTTGGGCAGCCTGCATAGTTAGTACCTACTAGGACCCCCTTTCTTCTTTAGAAAAGTCAAGTTCTGTGAGATTCCTGTGGCCTCCAGCAGGCACTGCTCTTTTGAGATCTAGCCACAGATTTTGAATGATGTTTAGGTTAGGAGACTGTGAGGACCAGCTTGCACTATTTGAGGTAGTCTTGTGGATTTTGAGGTGTGTTCAGGATCATTATCTATTTGTAGAAGCCATCCTCTTTTCAACTTTAGCTGTTTTACAAATTAAGTTTGCTTCCAGAATTTGTTGAAATTTAATTGAATCCATTCTTCCCTCTACCAGTAAAAATGTTACCCGTGCCACTGACTGCAATATAATCCAAAATCATAATCAGTAATCTATCTAATAACATAATGTAATGTTACAAGAGAGCTTGCAACTGCTTACAATAATGATTACATAAGTTTATTTTAGTTCTCAATACTTCTGAAATCAACTGAAAACAAAAACAAATTTTGGTTGTGTGTAAGTTGTGTAAAAAACCCATCCGGGTTTTAAAAAATACTAATCCACACTAGTAAAAATAAATAAATATAAAGTTTAATAAATCTAAAAAAACATAGCTTTCTATATTTATTTAATAATAATTACATAAATACTTTGGATGTTAAAATATCTGAAGTTGTTAATTTCCAGCCTGTATATTTCTACTTTTTTTTTTGCTTTTTATCAGTTTTTTTCTGAGGAGGCGCCATACATCGTTAATCGATTATGAAGGAGGGGTTGGAGCAGTTGAATGCACACTGCCAAGGCTTCAGTGTTTTCACAAAAGTAGGCCCTTCTGTCAGCCACTCGTTTATTATCATCTGCCACAGTTTAGGAGAAAAATAACATGCATTGTTGTCGTCTCACTCACAGTCAGTGAAGTTTTCTTCCTACACAGCTGCCTCTGACACGAAAGGCTGGCGAGAAGCATTCTCAGAAGGGGGGAAATGCTTTGAACTGGAGAAATTGTTTGCCAGTTCTCATTGAAACAGCTGAATATGGAAAAAGTGTATAACACACCTGAAGTCTTTTAATTAAAAGAGGTCAATTTAATTTAACTGAAAATGTAGTTGCAGGAGATTTAATAAGGGCTTGATTTTCTCTCTCAGAAATTGATTGGATTGGTTATATTAAATTAAGTTGTTATAAGAGATGTTTCAAGAGTAAGAAGTTTGACCAGTTTTCTTGTACTATTAGGGAGTACTTGGATATACCTTTCCAAAGTAAGGAAAGCTATTACATTTTGATTAAATATTAAGAGCACAAAATTATTTTTTTGGGCATAAAACACACTGATAACCCATTCACAATTTAATAGCAGAAAAATGCATTAAAAATCAATCAATTATATTTTTCTAATTTTTATAAATTAGGGTTTATCAGAAGAAATAGTAAAAATGCTTCATTCCTTTCTGACATTTTACATTGAAAATCCTTTTTTTCAATTGCATTGAAAAAGTGCATTGAAAAGCACTTTTATTTAGAGCATAATTGAGAGAGAACAGAAAATCATGGGGACGCTTAATGTGCGCTAGCAGGCACACCATCCACCCGTCCACGGCTCTGACAAAGACCAAGATTAGTCTCTAATAACGTACCTTGTGCTCCAGCTATGAGCTTTTCTGATGGACACAGTGTGCTAGGGTCCCTGTGAAGTAAGTGTAGAGTACCGTAATAGCAGATACATTTAGGAAACGCAGAGCCAGAAAAGCACATCTGTTCTTTATGTGGTGTGAAATCTGCAGTGTCCACATTTTCTCTAGGTAGACATTCATGGCCAGGTTTCTTGTGATTTGAGGGACAGTATTGCAAATTTAAACGCCTATGATTGTGTTTTAATAGGTAACACTGGAGACTGAGAGTCCTTTATGACTGAATTTATTTAAGAGTGAAGGCCACAATAAGTGTGTGTTGTTGCAATACATGGAATATATGTTTATCTTTATAGGAAAGATAAGATGGCTAAACAATTGTGGCTCCCAGAAATATAAACAATTTCTATAAAATCCTGAAGAGTATAAAGTAAAGCATAAAGTGATTAAAACACTAAAATATTCTCTAATCTTTATGATTTTCCCCCTATTGGTTTCTGTTTCTCATTAAGAGCATTTCATGCTTGAAGTTTATGATGTACCCTCCCAAACAAATGATTGCAGTGTTTCGTACAGGGAATGGCTCACATTTTTAATCAGTTCTAACCTTGAGCTTTGACATGTAAATTTCATCATGCTGAATTTGATTTTGCATGTCCCCAGCGTGTAAATATATGCAAATTTCATATTCTTTTGAGTAATTGTTATTCTCCCCAAAGCAAACAGTGACACAATTAACTGGTTTGTGGTAAGAATCACACAGTGACATGCCTTTTTTGTGTTTGCAAGCCAGGTTTACAAGGTCTACAAGAAATGTTTGATAGATTTTTATATTGTCCAGCCATTGAATCTTATTATGCTAAAGAAGATTTAACCCTTTGTGGTCCAACTTAAATGCTACAGTTCCTATACGTTAACAGGACATCTGAAACAAACCTTAGAGGTCTCACATGATTCTGTGATTAGGATTAATTCATGCTATGTGATGTGTGTCTAACTAATCACATTACAAAATAACTTTAGGTTCTTTCAACATAAGCAGAATACCACTTGGAGCTAAAGCAACAGAGATCAAACCCTCCAGGTTTCTTCAGAACATCAGCCATTTGATGTCAAGTGTATTGTAACACAAACTTTCTTTCAGGCATTTATTTTTGGACAATAATGCATTTTTGACCTTTCATCCTAAGCTTAACAATTATTTTAACAAACATCCTGCAGTTGGACAGCTTTTTATATCTCTAATCGGCTTCAACTCTTCATGTGCCTCCCTCTCTATTTTTACTTAAAAAATTAACTTTTAGCACAGAGTGTTGCAAATCTAAAATAATTTTAAGTAAATAAACGCCACTGTATTTCTAAGCACAGCAGATGCAAATCCTTTCAAAGCCACCTGCAACATACGTCAAAATCTTAAGGAAGGCCGTACATGCAGTATTGAAGTGTGGCGAAGTGACGCAGCATCTTGTTTCTTGTCTCTGATAAGATAAGGTGCATACACTGTGTGTGTGTCTGTGTATGTACGTGTGCCAACAGTCAATGTATAGCATAGAGTGGTCCTTGTCCTCCTGAAGTCAACAACCATCTCTTTAGTTTTATCAACCATCTCTTTATTGGCTGTAAAACCCCAGATCTCTTATGTGAGGGGGAACAAGTTCTATAGCTCTTTTGCCAGGAGAATCTGTTGTTCCCTGGCCAACACTAAATGCTGCTCTCCTACTACTATAGTCTGCGAAATGCTGTGCTTCTGCCCCCAAAACACCTGAGGTGGTGGGAAAGGCAGCAGTGCCTGCTGGGTGCTCTGAGGGAGGTCTAGCATGAAGTGTTGGCATGCACATTTGCATGGGGCTGGCCCCCAGTATGCTGCTGACATCATTCTTCTTATTTGCAGCCTTTGAGGAAAGCATGGTCCTCAAATTGAACCTTCTCTTAAAGCTGAATGGCCTGCATGCTGCCCAGCCCCCTTAGGTCTCTTTGGAGGGGCTGAAGCAGCCATGCTGGCCACCTGTTGCTGCCTATAGGCAGCAGAGGATTTAATGGAAAAAGAGGTAGATGGACCACCTAAGATCGCAGCTACCTGGCCTTGGCAGAGAAGGAGCCCCTTGAACACCTCAGATTGCTTTGTAATAAATGTGAAGGATTAATACTCTGTTTTGTTCACAAACAAAGCATTCTCCACGCAATTATTCATAAAGAGTTCACTTGAGAATAATGCTAATGCTAAGGTTCATTCTCCACCGTTCATTGTTGTAAGGGAAACAAATATTATTCAAATGGAAAATAAATAAGTTCTGGACATGCCCAATATGCAAGACATACAGTCAAGTATGTCTTTTCACCAGCCTCACCACTCACTTTCTGATGTCAAGATTTTAGTGAAAGTTTCTAGTAATTAAATTTTTGGAGGCTTTTTTTCCATCCAATGAGCTCTAGCAGTACTTTGTCAGAAATCTTTTGGCTGTCACTACTGGATGATGTCACTTGCCTGCTGTCACTGTGTCTCAGGGCTTTCTGCATTCTTTACTAAGCCAAGCAACAAAACTGGGAAATTACCATCTTTATATGTTTATTTTTCTGGTTCTATCCTACTGAACAAAACTTTGTTTCTTTTGAAGTGCTGTCAAAAGAAAGATGAGCTTAACCTTAGCTCATAACTGATGGTTTGGAGAACTGCTATTTAATTTCGCCTTGTGTTTTGCCCAGCATCTAATCACTGTGATGTTATCTTATTTCTGTTTTTAATAAAAAAATGAGTAGCAAAACATTGCACTTGATTAATATTCCAGGGATGTGGTTTTGCCAACAGCAGTTCATGCATGCCTAGAGATAGTGTGAAAGCAAATTGACTACAACAGGAATAAATTCCTTTACCTTTTTGCCTACAGCAGTCTTCAGTTTGCATAGCTGTACCAGTTGCTAAGGGATAATATAGCCAAAAGTTAAAGCTAAGATAACCTATGGCTATCACTACTTGTTTTAATTATAGTGAGTAACTTTAAACAAATGGAGCTTCACACAGAAAACTTTCATTGGCTGCTTGGATGTTCTGGAGACCAAACACAATGAAGCAGAATTTTAAAACTGTTCATTTTATATTATCCCTGCAGCGGAAACACAATTATTAGTTGAATTTTTGTCAGTGTAGCTGAATTCTTTCACACCCATTTGGTGTGCTTGTCTCTTGAGTGGACTAATTTTGAGGTAGTTGAACACCAAATCCTAAACTGATGCATACTAATCTAGAGTTTGCTCACGGTTGCCTTGAATGATTGTCTGTGCCTAATTTTCCCCTTTGGCCCACTGTGCAACTGGCCTGAACTTGCACTTAAAATTCTGTGCCAGAGCGTGCTTACTGTAAGTCATTAACAACCTTTTGTTTTGAAGAAAAGCGTGTTTGCTAATACACTGCCTAATAGATTGATCAGTTATGTCATATAGGAATTAAAACTTGAACAAAGAAATATATTGTTATAGTAATCTTGCCCTCTGCCTTGCATGTTATGACATGACATGTTAGATCCAAACATTTTACAATTGAACAAAAAACAACTTTCATCAGGGTTCCAAAATTCATGTGGCTTTGACAGCAATTCAGTTGACCTTGAGTATAGAGAACAAATTCATCAACATGCCTCTGATAAAGACTCTCTCCCAGGAAAACCTTGGATACAAAATAAGAAAGGATCACCAAAGAAACAGTTCAGATTAATTTATCTCAAGGAGCAAAACGCCCAGAATCATAGTCAATTTAGTAAAAAGTCCTCTAAAAAGGCCGGTCCCCATCTGCTCCCTTGTAAACCACTAACAAGGTCTGTGCCTGGGCATAACAGCTTTGTCATTCAGCGAAACATAAAAAATACATCCACTGTAGGTGAGACAATTCAACTATACAGACAGACAGCAGGTCAGAGCTAATAAAATATCATTCCATTTTCACCTTTTTATTTAAGATGCTCTTGTTTCAATTAATTCACCTGCAATCATATTTTTTAAATAAGCTGCCTAATAATCTTATTTTCCTACTCACAATATTGTTTTGGAAAGTTAAGGTTGAAAAATAAAGTAGGTAAAAGATGATAAAAGGTAGAATAGTATGAGGCATAGCAGCATTGCATATTCAGTGAAGAATCAATTACATAACTAACATTGCTTTTCCAAAGTAGCAACTAAAGGTTTTGATTTATTGCTACAGTGCTACATATATACACAACACACATCCATTTTGCTTGGCAACTGCTTGAGTGCGTATACAAACACTGTAGAATAACCAGTTTACTGATTATTATAAATATTGATTGGTACTTTCATAGTAGTCTGCTTCCCCTAATGTCCATTTCCCATTTCCTACAAATGCCTCTGCTGTGGAACATGATTACTTAAGAGGAAAGACAGAGCTAAACGGAGGAGAAATGAAAGGACAAAATGCGGAGGCAGACAATTTTACCCTTTTAAAAGAGTGAAAGTGAAAGTGACGTGTTTGTCAGTTACGGTTGCTCATAACTGAAATGTGACCTCTGCATTTAACTCATCCATGTGAGGAGTGAACACACACTGCAAGTCGTGAACACACATACACCCGGAGCAGTGGGCAGCTATCCCTGCAGCGCCCGGAGAGCAATCAGGGGTTAGGTGCCTTGCTCAAGGGCACTTCAGTTGCTATCTGCCGGTGCTAGAATCAAACCAGCAACCTACTGATTACAAGCCCGACTCCTTAACCAGTCAGTTGTGTGCCTTAATGGAGAGAGCATTAAAGCACAGTGATGGAACGGCAGGGGTTTGAGTTATTAGGATGAGCTAAATAACTGTATCTACTGTACTCTTCTTTATTTTTTCATCTGGCTAAATAGAACAAATGAAGTAAAAGGTTGTTTCAAATGTGGACTTAGGGGATTTTTGTGTGCTTTTTGTTTATTTATTTTACTACTAATTTTTAGGGGATTCATCTCTTTAATAATTATTTGTGACAGTTATGAGAAAGAGAGGGGGGAAATATCAGTGGCTTTATGATTCACATGAGACAAATAAACATTGTGCAAAGTGTGCATAATAGACTTTATAGTGATTTATAGTAACAGCCCCTTTTGGTCATGTGTGAACATAACCTATTGTTATGCAAATTCTGTAAGAATATAAAGCAACTAGAAATGTTCTGTTTTAATGCTTGCGAGAAATTAACAATATGAGCATATGGTTAAGATGTGTTGAGAAATCTCAAAGCCCCGCCCATTAAGAAAATCCATCATTAGCAAACTGTGGGTGTCTGTTAAAATTACTCTTTAGAAACGCTTGGCATGTTACCTCACATTTACAGATTGCAGGTTAACCTCTAATGTACCTAACATATATTCAGCCAGCTTGTCTCAATAACAAAGCATCCAATTATAACAGACTCAAATGCTAATTTATTAAACAACCAATTAATCGTGCAGTACATTTTTATTATTATTCAGGAAGCAAATAGTCAGATATTTATGAAATCATTATTCCTGAATTATTATAAACCTGAATTATTATGAAAATGTCTATGGAGAGAGGTAATTGTAAATATAAAGAAAACAGATTTCAAGCTGGATTTTCAAGGCTCAACATTAAGTTTGTCTACTTGTTTAAAACATTTTGGAGGGAAAGAAAAATAATTTTACTTGCCCAATTGCAGACAAGTAGCCTGAAAATGTCATCCAAGGAAGTGTCATACAGCTCCTGGACTAGTGTCATTCTCTTTTTGACCACACCAATGACACATGACTCTGAGTTAGCTGTGTAAAGGCTTGGTTGAATCAGCTCATAAGCCAAATGATGCCTATAAAAAAAGGAAAGAGTGGGCTTAACACAAGTGAAAGCATTTAAAGCCTATACACTGAATATCCTGTTATACCTAGATTTCCATCATTTTCACTGTCTTTGTATATAAAAAAGCCCAGATCTTAACCGTGATCTTAACCAGCTTTCTTTACTCATCATTCTGATGTAACTGCTTTTATTTGACATAACTTTCTTTCATTTGTTGTCTGACATCCATCCAGGAACACCTTCCATTCTTGACAAGACATGACCAATTACATCAACTCCATGGCTTTTGAGTGACAAGGCGGTGGTGAAGGAGAGGTGACAACATTCACTGAAAGCTTTTAGTACCAATGCAAGAAAATCTGAAATACTGAAAATCCCTCTCACAAAGTCTCATACCAGTCTCAATGACTGACAACTTACCCCCCAAAACCACCAGCACCGCATCTTCCTCACTGCATCTTGGCACACTCTTTGGTATATTTATGTTTTAACCTTTATCCAGCTTGCCCTTTTGACTGTTACTATTTTTAAAGCAGAGAAGCCACTATGAAACGTTTCACGTTCTACACAGAAAACAGCAGTGTTACATCTTCCAAGGAGTGTGCTTGTTGACCACTGAGGTCACATTCTCCACAATTACCTCTGCAATCATCTTTGGCAGAGCTGAGCTGGCCGGATACAATTTCCAACTGTTGATAGGTTTGATAGCTGTTGTGTTAGCTTTTCATGAGAAAAAGGGAGATGGGATTATCTACAGTACTTCAGTATGTGTATGGAAAATTAGTCTACAAATAAATCAGACAGTTATGTAAAAGTAATGTAAAAACTACCAGGATACAGCAGCATTGATTACACCCATTCTTCCAACAAGAATTATGCTTCTTGAGCTTCATCTTGTCTTCCTGCCCCATCTGCTTCACCTGGTCTTCACTCTGCTTCTCTCTTTTCCAGCTCCACAGTCTTTCTTCAGATCCTTTGTCTGCATATGAACTTGCTTTCAGTTTTTCCCGCCTCTTCCATTAATTCAGTGTTTGTACCAGAAGTCGGCTACAGAGAGGGGAAGTAAAGTCAGGTTTATGTTTAGTTTGTTTCTTTTTGTGTACATATATCTGTTTAATATCTTCCTCATTAGTTCAATGGTTATTCTGAGTTCTTGTTAGTTTGTTGAAAATGTGTTAAATACTGAAATATTTGTAACGATAGGCCAGCAGAGGAAGCCCAAGTCCCTTGACTCTCTGTTTGCTCCCTCTGCTTCCTCTTTGGTGCTTCCTATCTGATGACTTCCTGTTTGCTAGGTATAAAAGCTTAGCCTAGCAAACAGGAAGTCGTGAAGTGTTGGTTTGCTTACTCCATTTTACATCTGTGTTTTGCCCGTGTTTTGCTTTGTGTTTCTGGACTGCTCTGCATGTTTTTTGGACTTTGGACTGGTTTTCTGGATTTTGATGTTTTGCCGCCTACCTTGACCCATGCTTAGTTTGTGGATTACCGGATTGTGATTGCCTACGCTGTTCCTGTCTGCCTAGTTTTGAACCTTGCCTGTTTTGATTATGCCTCCATAATGGCCGCCAAGCCCCAAGTCAGCACCCTTCATGGCCGCCCATCCTGAGCCAAGCGTAGCCGCTCTCCCTGAGTCCAGTCCAGCTCACGCTCTCCCTGAGTCCAGTCCAGTCACAATGTCCGCTCCACTGCCCGGTCCAGCCACAGCCACTGCACCACAACCCAGCGAAACCACAGCGTTAGTCTCAGTTCCAGACTACGTTAAAGAGACTCTCTTGTTGGGAGTAGCCCTAGGGGTCATATGGGCAGCCTACACCACCCCTGAACCTCTGGAAGCACCATCCCCTGAGGTGTTGGCCCCGGCCATGGATCCTCATCCAGAGGGAATGTCAGAACCGGCTATCTACATGTTGGCGGTGCCCTGTGACTCTCCTGCTCCCGAATCTATCTCTCAGTTTGCCTGTCCCTGCGTTCCTGGACCGCTCGGGCGGGTGCGTATTCAGGGTGTATTTAAAGTAAATATCTTTGGTCAGTGGTAAAAATGCATTGTCTTATAACAATACAATGCTGTATGGTATAATTCTAGCATTCAGGAACATTTTTTCCACATTGTGAAAGAGTGGGAGAGAGTGAGAGAGGGCAGTTTAGCACACTGTTAAAAGCCTGGCTCAGATGCCTCAGTGAACTGACAGCTGCACGCGAGGACGATCCATTTAACTAATAGACTGATATTTAAATGCATCTGTTCTAGTGAGGAAGCTGATCTGGAGCCAAGCTATGGGCGTTGTGAATGGAGAAAAATTGCTGACATTTTCACAGCAGCAGATATAGACAATGTAAAAATAGGTGATGGGCTTTCATTAAATCTCATTACCATAAAAAAGCAGTAACGTGTTGACATTTCTAATTTCAACTGAAGAAAATGTTTTTCATGCAAGCTTTCATTATTTTATGTAATATTTGTGCTATTTCTCTTGATTTATTGTTTTTTTCTTGTTGTCCTGGTTATGCAAAATAGGACAATTATTTATAGAAAATTGTTAATGTCATGATCACATGTTGCTGAAGTCTGTGGGCATAAGTCATTATGTGTGGCCTTTTAAGCTTTATTTGTTCTTATTGGTAAAAACCAATAAGGG
>JBAJNP010003019.1:0-23706 GCA_036877545.1 Yasuhikotakia modesta | reverse complement strand
GATTGCCTGTTATTTAAGGAAGAGGTTTAATCTTGTTTTATAAGTTGGCACATGGCTACAAGCCCGACCTTAAGTGTATTAGCCAAAAGGGGCTTACATGAAATTCATGTTTGTTTTGAAATGCAATAAAATGCATGGTGGAAGTTTGGGCAGGGCACATTTCTTCCTAGACTGAGATCTTATAAAGGCTACCCACTGAACAATATATAAACGGTAAACCCTAGCTTAGTCCAGTCTGCAAGATCCTATCAGCAGGCTGGCTAAGGCAAGGCTAAATTAGATGATATTCACTTCGGCAAATATTTTCCCCTCCAGTGCATTTAAAGCACCACAGGGCTCTGACAACTCTAAATTCGACTACGATGAAACAGTGCACAGGTGATAAAGGAGGTACGCCCTTCAGACAACATAAAAGAATGCTGGGAGAACAAGTCATGTATAATAAGAAATTATAAAGGTTGCTTTTTTATGTGGACTTTTGCAGTGAAGAAGCATTTTGGATTTGTCAGTTTTAAAGCAAGAAACAAATCTGAAGGTGTATTTGGCACCCAGGGGCAGGATGTCGATTGAACTATTTAACTGATAGTTTAGACGTACAATTAATATTGATCTATTAAACTAACTGGCACTACTGATAAATCAGACTAGTGAAAAAATATCTTGTTAGTCGTGAAGTTTATCCAAAATGTTGGACTATGTCTGGCAGTAGATTCAGCTTTGTAATTTATACAATTTATAATACAATGTCTTAGGATGAATTGGAAAATCTGATACTCATGTACCTATCAAAACTCTGCTCTGTCTGAGTTGTAATATTAGAGCTGAAAATAGCTAAGTTGAAAACAGCTGTAATTTTAAGTAGCCAACAACCATGGTCATTTGTAAAAGCTTCATTTCTGGGCTGAACTGTAAAAAGATGATGGCTTGTTGGACTCCACTGGTCTAAATCATTCTATTCCAGCCAAGCTTTCTTTAAAACCAGCATAAGGGCCAGTTGGGTTTTTCATTTCTATATTTTGAAAAGTTTGGCTGGAAATTTAAGGCACTTTGCTATATTTCTGGATTTTGTGTCCAATAGAAGCTTAACAAGAAAGTTTTATTCTGTTCAACTAGCCAGAGAAACACAGGCAGCATCCAACAAAGAAAAGGCAGGGAATCAGCATAGCTTTGAAACATAATTGGTGTGAATCAGCCATGTTTCTATGCAGTTTATGAGCTCAGGCAAACTACTGCAATATAGATTCAGTTGTCTGTGGCATTGCTGTGTAGATATCACTTCTACTACAGAAAACACTTTGTAACATGGAAGCAAAAGGAATTATCATAAAAGCCCACCAAAAGCAATAAATAAGAATAAAAGTTTGCTTGATAAACTTGTCATTTTTTGAGATACATTAGGTATAGTCCAAAACATGCATATAAAAATGCATATTAAAGATTGCATATAAGATACTTTTATAGCAGAACATTTTATTGAAAAAATGTATGATGTTGCTTTCAGATCTTGCTTAACAACCATGTTAATTATTGACTTTTCTATGTATGTCAAAGCATCTCTGTAATTATTAGAAGGTGAAGTGCGTAATGTTTGTGCATCATGGTGATTGTCTGCAAGCAGGTTTTCTTAAAATTGCCACGGTAGTGCCATATGTAAAACATTAAAAATGAAGACAATTTCACAACCGGGACTCGAACTCAGGTCTCTGGTTTGAGAGGCAAACAGTATTACCACAAGGCCAGGTAGGAGGCAGTGTTAGACCCAAGGGAAACTCTCCAGACAAAGTTCAAAATAAATAAGGTTTTATTGCATAACAGAACTTAGGTTCTTCTCTTGCGAGGCATACAAATAACAAAAGAACTCCACAAGGGGAGAAAAAAAGGCAAAAACCAAAACAGGAGAACAAGCAGTTATAATCCTTATTCGAGAAATAGCTTGGGCACACGGGGAGTAATGGTCAAAACATGCAAAAACCAAGCAAGGAATGAGGGGATCAAACACAACTAAATACACAAAAGGAAACAAGGCACAGGTGAGTCACATAATAATAATGACACAGGTGAGGAAAATAACCGTAAATGAGAATACAGGTGGGCCCAATAATACAATCAAAGACACACAAAGAAGAACTGAGGCAAAGGGGAACACAGGGGGACCTCTAGAGGCACGGAGGCAAACTGCAGGGAAGGGAGCTGACACATAAATTTTGTATAGGAGACATAAAGGATAGAACACAGAGATAATAGTAAATAAAGATAGAGATGACAGGGAAGAGAAATAGAGAGATAGAGAGAGAGATAGTTAAGAAAAAAAGGGAGAGTTATTTCCTGCATCTGTTGTGGCATGTCTTCTAAAGCAACCGATAACTTTGCTGGAAGTGTTTACTGAGTAATACTGCACAGTAAGCATCCTATTGTAGTTCTGACCCTAAATCAGTATTTTTGGAACACCTTCTTCCAATGAGATTCAACTGTTGCATAATATTTAATAATATTAATTCATCACTTTTAATATGTCACTGTGCTTTTGTTTAAATAATAATATATTGTAATGTAATGCATTGTATTTATTTCTATGAGATCTATTAGATAAACATAATAAACCAAGTGATTATTAGTTAACCAAGGTATTCTTTTACAGCAGAAGACTAATGCTAAATAATGCAACCTAATGGTACTTAATATTACTAAATAGTGTTTATTAGAACAAATGTTAGGCTATATGTGAATATGTACTGAAACAGTTTGCTAATTGGGCACTTGTTCCATATTCTGAGGGCTTTACTGCCAAAGTTTTGTAGTGCCTAAGTCTGTGTTGAGCGAAGTTTGTTTTCATAGCCATTAGCAACTTTAGCAAAGGCAGAATGACTAACTCTAGTGCTTTTACAGAGCTACTTAACTTCACTGTTAGGACACACACACACAAACAAACATCTAGCTACAAATAAATCATAATTTGACAGAGTATACAATAATAATACTAACACTTGTGCTTAGCTTAAAACAGGAGAACTGTTGGCAGAAATTGGTTGATTTACAGCATTTGCCAGCACTAGTAATAACAAGTGTAATAACACCATCTCATTTCTCCATACAGAGCACAGATCATACCTTAGGAACCAGGAGTGCCAGGATTACAGGAAAGTATTTTCTAAACAACAGCCCAACTAACCCCCAACATCAGTTTCTTTCCATTACATTAGCTTCTATTCAAATCTTTTCCAGACCATTACATGAGGATGTGATAAAACCTAATGAATTTACTTGGAGATAATGTCCTTTTCTCCAGCTGTGGTTTCCCCTAGCTATTCCATACATCGGATCTTTCATTTTCACTGCTAATTGATCAGGAGTCTCTGAGGACTACACATATCTGAATCTGCGTAACTGGTATGTGTTGATTCAACAGGGTTGTCCATTCCTGTTTGTGTGTGCTTGTTGATTTTGGATCATTGAATCACAATAGAGTGTAATGAGACTCAAACTGCTCTTTTGTTTGCATGATGAGAGGAAAGAAAGAGTCAAAGAGTCAAATCTTTTTAATAGGGGCTGAACTGATGATTCAGTTAGTTGAGGGTTATCAGTTTAATATTATTGCAGTTACTAAATGTGAGATGGTGAATGTTGTACTTCACAACGTCATCTACCGAAATAATAGAAATTACACATTTCTAATAATGAACAGAACAAAAATGTAGATAAAAATAAAATCGAGGTAACACTACAGTAAGGAGCATTTTCATTAGTTACGAATTCAATATGTTTTTGTAATTCTCTCATGTTTAATGAATTGATTATCATTGATGGCAAAGCTATTTGTATTACCTGATCTAATTATGATCTTTCTGTGTCTATGAAAAGATCAGTTAACAAATGTTATTACCAAAACACTGCTGTGAGGCTCACAATGCAACATCTTGTGTGTTTGTTTGTACACATGTAAATATTTCATTAGAAGTGGTGAATTCTGACCTGTTCAAACTATCACACACAGTGGCTGAAGGTAAATATCTCTGAACATTAAATAACTCTGCTCTCTTTCATAGTAGCAACACACTGTTTATGAAGAAAGAACCAGGGTAAGGGTTGCCAGGGGTTCCATAAATACCTTATCTTTTCCTATTTAGGGTCAATTGTCCTAATGTGGGACACTTACGCTTCAGCTCTTCAAGCTTCAGCTTCAGATCAAAGCTGTACTGCCATTTGATCAAAGTATAATAATATTAAGTTTGGATTTATTTGTTGGCTTAACATTGTAATATACTTCATATGTTGCTTGTGCTTTAAATAACATGAAATATAGGCTACAATGACCCAAGCAGTAAACTTCACATCTGTTTTAATGAATCTTTGGAAGACATCTAACATTTAATGCAAAATGAAAATTAATTAATGTATTTGTTATTAGTATCTCCTGTACCTTGCCATGACACAATCTATTCTCATCCTGACCAAAAAATCTGTTATTATTTTTTGCTGACACATAATTTGGCTTCAAAAGTCCATTTACTGCAGAGCGGCAGATGACAAATGACTGCCACATTTTTTCTGTGTGTTCTGCATAATAACTTTGACCATTTCCCATTTAGAACTATAACAATGTTTGTTTAGTGTCAGGCCGCTTACTTTGTCATTGCTAATTTGCTATAAAAAAAGTGAAATTGATAAAGGAGTCACGTTTTCAAATAACACAGTTAATCCCCAATTGGTAAAATCATTGTCACGCCGAAAGCAACTTTGTTGACACTGTGTTTCCAACATAGAAAAACACACTTGTGTCTGGCCCTGATTGACAGTGTGTGGGGGTGTGACTGGCTCGAAATGCAATTTCACATGCACATTGAATGCTGCTATATATTAATTGCAGTGTATCATCTAAAGTGTTGTTTCTGAGGAAAAAATGCATTTAAAAAAAGGAACATTTAAATAATCATTTTGCTTAAGTTTTTGCTACAACATGTTAAACATATTTAATAATTTCCGGTAATACATTTTCATTTTGCAACATATAAATATTTAAAATATGATTTAAATAAAATGATGAAACTAGTATTAAAAGACAAATGTAGTTATTAAATCAGAAATTTCATATTTTTTTTCCAAATGTAAATTTAAATAGGTAAATACATAGGCCATTTTTCATATTACATTATAAAATACCTATAGCTTCCATAAAGATGAGATGCTTAACTGAGCATGCTCCAATATAAAATTCCAGGCTTTGACAAGCTGCAGCACTGCACACAGCCAGACCCTCTCATTAGAGAGGTAGCCAATAAAGTGACACCACATAAAAGGTCAATTTACTTTGCTACAATATATCCTACACTTGCAGGATATATTGTGTGATTTGATCTAACTTTCCTAAGCAAGTAAACATATTTTCTTAACCATCTCCTTTGTTAATGATTAATCTTCTTATGCCTGGAGGAGACTTACTCTCTATCCATCTTATGAGACATGGTTCACTGTCTGCCCTCCATGATTAGAAAGCCACTAATTACTCTCTCTTTAATTTTCTTAAATTAACTTATTAACTTTCTTTCAAAGGCTCTTTTTCTTAAACATCTTTTCTCACATGTTTAACACTCCTTTCTTTCTCACTCACACTCACATTCTCTAGCCAACTTTTTTCACACTTTCCCTGAATATCCCATCATCCCACTCTCACATGCATTTTTTAAGCACCACTTGTAACCCATTGGAGAAAATGAAAGCACAGGCAGTACATATATGATGTTTAGTGCACTTGAATTGTGTAACTGATTTAAAAGCATTTTTTAAAAGTATGTTTTGTTACATCAAATACATACTGATATATAAAATGTGTCACCCTTATGTACCTAATTATGCCAATAATATTAAAGAGTGATTTGCAACAACATACAATAATATCAAACCCTCATAAATATATTATTATTTTTTTTATATTATTCTTTAAAAATATTTAAAAACCTCACAACACTCTAAAAATGAGTGGGTTAAAAACAACCCAATTGGCAGCCCACCTCTGGGTAAATATTGGACAGGACATGTTGGATTAAAATAACACAGCAAGTTGGGTTACACATTTGTAATTAAACAAATATAATGCGCCATAACATTATTTAAAATAGTAGCTGGGAAACAACTTTACTTACACCAACTTATTTCTACACAGGATAGAATATTAGTTACTAAGCTAAAGGGCAGACCACTGTAACTTTAACTCACTGAGCTGCCTGTGTGGACAAAGGATTTGTAACACCCCTGTTTGGACTACCTTGTTCGTATATCCCATGTTTGTCCTTATATAGAGTTCCTGTCCTTGTTTAGTTTGATTTGTCTCACATGTGTGTAGTTTATGTTAATTAGGTTGGTTTATAAGCTGTTTCCTGATGTTTCCCAGTTGTCATTGTACTTCCTGTTAGCTCAACTGGTAGAGCATTGTGTTAAAACCACAAAGGTTGTGGGATCAATCCCAGAGGAAGGCAAGTCCTGTATACCTTGAATTCACTGTAAGTTGCTTTGGATAAAAGCATCTGCCAAATGAATTAATGTTGTGTTCCCCTGGTCTTGCCTGTTTCATTAGTGTATTTTGGATTAAATAGTTTATGTTTTGAATACCCTTGTTTTAAGCCTGTTTGTTTTTGAGCATGATAGTTACAACACATAGTTTTTGTGTGTTTTTACTGTTTTTCCCACAACACATACTATGGTTTTTAAACTAATTCCAAGGCATTTTAATACTGATTAGTTTACACCCTGTATATCAATGCTAAGTGTGTGTAAACCACATATGTGTGTTCATGTAATTACAGCCCGCTATGGCCAGTGAATGTGTTTCTTACAGCATGTTGCTCCATATGTGGAGAATGCTGACAGTCTACCAAAACATCTCTAGAGTTGTCAATCAACCATTCCTGCATGTCATATACAGGAAGTTCTAGGATGGCTAAAATGATACTGGAAGCTTGGATGGGAAACAAAACCTTGAGCAGTGATTGGCTATTTGGCCAGTAGCCAAGGCAACAGGATTAAAGGTCAAAAGATTCAGACTCAGTCCCCCAGAGGCAGAAATTGTACACCACCACCTATTCTCACCACTTAGCACAATTCTCTAATTACTAGCTCATAGTCCATAATAACATAATTGCACCTGAATCAATCTTTCTAATTATATGAATGTACATTTGATTTGATTGAAGTAAATGGTAACATTTACTTTTGCATTTACATTTGTGTTCTTGGCATCCGCTTTATACAAACACAAAGGGAAACTCTTATTTTTCATAGGTTGCTCATAGCTTAGGTTTAACAGATATCTCAAGTGTGTTTCATTTAAGAATTACCTTTACCTTGGATGTTTCACCTAAAATGGAGTTATAGGAGAAAATACAATTCAAACACAAACTTATAAATGTAAAAAAATGACTATACATACAGAATGTTTCTTTATATATATACTATGTTTGTGAACTATTGTGTGTGCATACTGCTATATGTGATTTACAAGGATACAAATGTGTAAAATGACATGTATAACAATGTGTAAACATGATTTATCTTTTTTGCATGACTTCACCAAACTTCCACATGAAGTACTATTGCCATATTGTGTAGTGTATATATTTTATAGAATTCAGTTGTTCATTCTGAGTCTGTATTAGAAACAATTCTATAATTTCAGTGCTTTCTATTTATGTCAAATGTGGTCTACATCACAATCAGATGGTGGAACCATTGAAACGAGAGAATAACACTACCTCTCTTTTCCCATTCTCTGTCTCTCTGTCTCTATCTCTTTCTGCAGCCCCCATCTGCGCTTTTCTACACATTGACCATATGTGTAGTTTCACAGTGGCATGCAGATATCTACTATCTCAAGTTCTGTCATCTTTCCAAGCTCAGACATCTGTCAGAAAGTAAGTGCGAGCCAGAAAGAAGCAGCCAAGCAGAACCTCCGCTCAGCTTGTTTTGCATCCACTTTTCAAAGCTACAGCAACTCATTGTACCCGATTATCTACTGTCCTTCTATTGTTTATCATGCAAATAATCTAATTTAATTTGTCAAGTGGAATTCTAAGAGTATTTTTATTTAGTACAGTAGAATTGGTGCTTTACGGTTTGTATCTCTTTCTCTGTAGTCATATTCAGCATTCCAGACTAAAGCTTGATTTGACTATGTTTGGCACTATTTTTATTAGCAGAAAATGAAATATACAAAATAGCTGAGCAAATTGTGCCTAAAACACACACCCTGTTACTCAGGATTAGCTTATTGTTTACAGACCCATTGTATCAAATTAACATTAACATGCACAGTGTTTAAACAAAGCATGGTTTTTCTTTTAAAAAAGCATTGAGGACGTGTTTAAATTTATATAAGAGCAATTTAAAGGGGTCAACGTCAAAGTAAATAAAAGAATAAATGAAAAAAGGGGAGCATATGGTATAATATAATGACAGAGAAATGGAAGCCTTGAATAAGAAAACAATAGCCTGGCATGACTAAAGGGATGCTGCAGATATATAACAGATGAATGAAAGCCTGCGGAAGAGACCCAAGCATCCCGTTGAAGGACATTCTCTGTACTTGTGGTTTCACACTGTTGGGGTGGAGCTGTCCATTGAAAGTGGTCAAGCCTGGGTGGATATACTGGACAGCTTGGCACTCAGCAAGGTGCCTGTGCTGTCACAACTCTCTGCCTGTTGGGTCACATGAATGACTACCTGCTCATCTGCTTCTGGCTATGGTTGACCTGGAGTGGACTCTGTGGGTTCACGACTCTTTAGTGGCCAAACAATCTGCTCCTCTTACATGTTCACACGATCACTATTTTGCATGAACAGATTGACACATAAGTACATGCTGGCTACCAAAGCCCAGTAATAAAACTCTGTACTTGTTGAAATACAAACTTCACATACATTCAGTTTGGCTCCAACACAATCATCCTTCAATCCAATCACACATCATAGGTTCTCCCACTGGCTTTCTCGGTGTATAGTGTTAAATGCCCAGACACACCATATGAGTGGTCCCTCCGCCAAGACTTTCTCAATACTCCACACAGGATGTCCAACCTGCTGTTGCAAAGAAACAGAACTACTTTCAATTAAGAATCAGAGACCGTCTGGCCAGGAATCCTGAGAAGCATATGAAGGTTGTAAAGGATTAATATTGAGTTTTGTAAACAAATAAAGCATCCTCTACCAAAAAATGTAATTAATCATGAATATGTTTTGCTCAAACTAAAACATTGAATGCCCCACCATTCCCTATGTAAAGCATTATTTCATTGTTTTTATTTAACATTATTATTGATTATAATAAGTATTATCATTAATATTTCCTGTATTTCAAAAAGAAAATATATAAATCAGTTGAATAACTGATGTAAAAAACAGGTGTAAAAACTTCTAACTGATGTAAAAATCAGTTAGAACACATTTAAAAATCAAGAACACAGTATCTGTAATTTGGATCAGTAAATGATCTTGGCAAATCTTGATCAATATTATTTATCTAAAACTTATACAGCATGTAGCAGGGATTAGCATGATTAGGGACTCGTTAGGGACTCCACATTGAGTTTAAATGATTACAACATCAAGTGTGATGCAAATGACTATTAACTAGACCAAACTCTTATCTAACATACAAACATCTGGTAGGGTAGTTTAGCATTGGAGTAAGTTGAAACAGATTAAATAGTAAAGTATGAAGTTTTTTGATATTCCGCAGACCAACATTCTGAACAAAAAGGTTTAATGCAGAGTATCTTTAATGAATAAAAAGAGAAGGCTGTAGCCTAGCACAAACACAGATGTCTGCTAAAAACTTGATGAATGTAGGCAGAAAAACACTGAAACTACAAATTGTGACACTTCAGATTAAAATTAGATTATGATTATTAGATTACACCATTAGATTGTTGCAGCATCCTTTATATTCGCAGTTCCAGACAGCACTTCAGTTGGGACCACTGGGTCCCTTCACCACTGGGACATTTAGGAATAATGGTAATCTACATTTTAGTTTACGTTTTCACTTTTGCATTTTATGAAGTATGGTGGCTCAAAATTACAAGTCAAATCCAGAAAGAAACAGAATCACTTATATATCACATTAATCATTTAAATACTATATGTTCAGTTATCATTAACATTAAAAGAGATGTTGATATTACATAAGACTGTTTTTTGTAAAAAAAAACAAACATTATAAATTAAAAAAAACAAAAACAATACATCACTTTTATTGTCACTGACATTAATTCAATGCAGTATTTTCATTGCGCACATAAACAACTGTGAATAATAGACCAATGAAAGATGGTGACACACACCGCCCTAAGAGTATGCCAGTACACTAAAATGACAGTCAAAATCTGACAGCTAGTATTATAGTGGTCCTCCGGTAAAAAGTCTTCTCCGACAGCAAACCTCTGGAGCAATGCATAAAGATACACTATAATTAACTCTRTATACTTTATATAATAAAGATATTATATCTCYATACTTTATATAATARAGATATTATATATCATCAGCCATCCTTCGGCCAGAGGAAGTGCTGTATGTGGAAAGTCATGGCAGTGGTATTGGTCATGGCTTAATCAGGTCATCACTGTGGCAACTCAGATTACACTTATTTTCAAGGTTCTGCTTAACATCCACAACAACAAACCTTGTTACACATCAACTTTTCTTTTTTTTAAGGAACAATCTCTTGCGGCAGGCTTAGCAGACAGGAAGCAATTAGGTTCAATCTGGACGTGGGTGATGGAAGCAATCCAGTGACAGCGGCACTGCTAAATAATAATGCTTTGACTGACTCTCAGATGATGGGCCCATGAATGTGTCTCTCGGCAGCAGCTCAAGACCTGTAATCAAGCCCCTTATAACTTTCCAATATAAACAGAATTAAAATTTTTGTTATTTGAAATATCAAATTTATATAGCCAAATATGGCCATTTTCAAAAGCATTATTAAAGATGCATATTTATACACAATGAAACAGATTTGGTTAATCTTAATTTGTTATATAGGCAAGTATTATGAGGGAATAATGAATCTGGCTACAGCCTAAGAGGTGAAGTCATAACACTTAGACAAAACAAGTTACAGCACAATTCACATGTAGAAATCAGTTTCATAAATTAAAAATACACAAAATACATAAATGAACAAGTGAAAGAAAATTTCCCAAATGGTCATGCAAATACAGCACATGTAAATACATTGAAGCGTTACAAAACTAATAATTTCTTTACAATTAAGGTAAACATTTTAACTGGTGTTTGTAGGATGACTAGTACTCAAAGCCTTTAACATATAGTGTTGCAACACTACCCTCACAATTCATACAGCCCACACCACATCTAAACTGAATGCAAGCAGCATGACACACCAAAAGACAAAGAAAAATGGTAACGTGGGATGCTGTTCACACTGGACAAATGTGTTTTGACAAATGATTGGTGAATGAATAGCACAATGTAATTGGCCAAAGAGGTTTCTACAAAATATTTCTTTCACAACCCTACAGGGAGAGCTCAGAAAATCCACACAAATTTAAAGCAATGACCAATAAACACATGTAATAATATTCACAAATGTAGGTGAATAAAAATAACTTCACATATACATATTTGTGCAACTATTTATGCAGGTGAGATGTATTTGTGTGACCATTGGTTTTACATGTGTATTTGTCGGGAATGGAAAGCACTTACATCACAACAAATCCGTTTACTAGAGTTAATTGGATTTGAAAGTCACAACTTTCTTTACTTTCCCAAATGCTGCACCAAAATTAAGTCAATTGATATTCTACCATCCCAGATAGATAGGACTGTTGTTCTTTGTGTGGATCACTGTAATGATTGCTTATATAAGTGTTTCTTTGCCTTGGGTTTCCAAACTTTGCTGCACCTAGAGGCAGAGTTTCAGTGTGGGTGCATATTATGCATTCACTGCACTTACAGCAAGCAAAATGTAGCAAAACTAAATAGCATTTGAAGTTCTGTTTAACTGATATTTTATCTTGTAAACAAATTTCATGATAAACATAAAGTAAAGTTTGTATTAATTATTTGCCAGTATCACTGTGTAACCCCTGTTTGGACTTAGTTTGGTTTCACCCATGTCATGCCCATATTTGGATTTCCTTTATTATTTAGCATCATTAGTGTCACCTGTTTGTAATTAGTCTTTGAGGTATGCTTTAAATGTGTGATTGTATGCTGTCTTGTGGATTATTTATTTCACATAAAGATATGTATTGTGAAAATCATTCATACGTTGATACAAATAAATGGAATATTTATTCCTGGTAATTACATTATCTTGATCACAAAAGTAATTTCAAAATTTGAAATCTAAAAAACATTAAATATTAAAATTAAAACTTAAAATGATAACAATTTAAATATACATTTGAATTTAGCTATGTTCTAATCTAATGTATGGCTGATGTTTATTGTTGTTTTTGCTTTGTGTTCTTCTCACATTGTAAGTTCCCTATAAGATAAAAGCGTCTGCTAAATGTAAATCACACCAGTGTGATCGAACACTCCTGGGGCCCGTTTACAATGATCACACACTAAACTGATAATTAAATTAAATATCAGATTTAATGATAAAATAACTAGCTCAAAGAACTATTGCTAAAACTAGAATTCAGACTTTGACCTCAGGTACTATTATTTTGAATGTAGAAATCAGTTTTTGTACATGTGAACTGTGGTGTGGATTTCTGAGTTAGGTTAGTGTTTTTAAACATTTTACTGTTTTTTTTTTTACTATTGAGACAATTCTGGCTCCATACATTATATGGAGCCAGAATTGAAAACTAGTCTAGTAATTTTGTCTAAACTGATGGATTGCTGTGGGGATAGCACAGGGGTGAGAGTTTTCGGGGACCCAAAACTTCGGTGCAATCTGGTTTTCCTTTACAGCTTTAACTTTTATCTTTCTTTGTCCTTCACTGTGACCAATCACCCATTATGTCAGTATTCCCTGGTGCAATCTTTCTGTATAAACATGTTTGCAATTGATACATTTGCAATTTATAATTCATAGCCAATGTAGGTGGCCCAAGAGAAATTAATACATTGACAGCTACAAACAACAACTAACACTTCCACAAATGCATTTTTGCCCACATTTGTGTCTCTAAAATTCATATTAAAAATTGATCAATTACTTCAATGATTTAGTTTTTTAAGAAAAGGAATGAATATGATTTAAGATAATTCCAAAAGCTTAATTTTTTTCTTCATGTAGTAATGTTCCAGCTGTAGATCTGTAGGTCCATCCTACGTAATTTACTCATATTTCCCAGTATTTTTTGTGTCCTCACACACTCTAAATTAACCATGTAAAAACACACACCTCTCATTTGCCTCCTTATTTAGTGCAGCTCTTCTAGCTCAGGCCAAATTACCTGTCATTTAAAAAAAAAACAATTTAGAGTATAAATAATGAGAATGGAAAGGAAATCGTTCAGGAGCATAGAACTGCCTTAAAGCCCTGTTTTATTAGGCTTGGATAGGATAATTGCATTATCTATCCTTGTATGCCTTCCCCCCTTATTTTTTCAGATTAGAAACAGTCTTTAAGAGATAAAACTCATGGAAAACAGGAACCACCTCAACATAGGTTAAAGACAGGACAAATTAACACACCAAACTGAATTAGAATCTAATGAGTTAATTAATGGGACAACAGGTGAACAGACAAACTAATCAATACAACACAGAGACGCTAGGTCATGGGGGAAAACACAAATGTATATGTGACATCTTTTCACTGTGTAATAGAAACATTTTTTAATTTTGGGGATAAAATAAGAAAATGCATTCATTTAGCATACATTTATCATAGTATAATTAGTTATCTTCGTAACCTAAAGTGTAAGTTGTCAGATTGCAGATACAAACCAAACAAACTTGATTATCATTATCATCTTAGTCTGATTCACCTTTCAAATTGGTATAATATATACAAATATATATTTTGTATTTATATTTATTTTGTATATATTATATTTTTTTATTTTGTGATATATTAAGACATTTACAACTATATACATAAATGTATATACACACATACACACATACATAGGTTCTAGGAAACCACCCCCATGGCCATCACATTATTATTGTTTTTTACCAGCCATGAGTCTGTTTGCTAGACAATCAAGTGTTCTGTGATTATCCCTCGCTGTGAGCCTTTCCCTGCAGTGTCCACTAACCAGCAAGATATGTCATTAGATGGAAAGGCTGTGTGGCTGACATCCCAATCAGCCAAATTAGCCTCTCAGAGTTTGTCACACCACATAGATTCTAATAGCTTTAATAACCCTGGGCAATTTTCTTAACACAGTCAAAAATGTATAAATAAAAAGATAATTTCTGCATCATTCAAGATTATTTCTGAAATGTGAAATGCAAACAGTAACAGGCATCTCTGTTTCAGTTAACAGTTGTGATTATACAGTATAGCTGTGTGAGGAATTCTTGTGGAAATTTATGATTTTACAATTATTTGGCGATAATGTGATAATGTGATGGTACCAATAACAATAAAGAACTTATTACAATCAAAAGATGCCTTTTTGGAAAAAATAAAAACAAATGTAGCTGTTTAAAATACAGAAAGCAAAACTTTCATCTGTTTTATTTGGATTTGGCCCTAGGACAGAGCTTAAAGAATATAAAAATAAACAAAATGAAACTGAAAGAATGCAAGTGTGGCAATGTTTGTGTTTGTTGCTTTTTGGCTCACTTCATACTGAAATCTAGTAGTTGTAGTTATTTTGTTTGTTTCAGCAAGTTTTATGCTTGTTTAACTTCCTTTGGGCTAAAACTGAATACAACAGTGTAAAATACATTTAATACTTTACATAAGGTAATACGTTCTGTAAGGCACATGAAAATTTATATTGGTACTAATACGAAAATGAATTCAGCTCATGATTTATTTTATATCTGTCAACAACTACACATGTAGTAACACAACAAGTACTCAACCAAGTTTAAGTAGTATTACGATGAAAGTGGAGGTATACAATCATCACGGCTTGCTTTTGACTGAAGAAAGAACTGTACTAATATCCAGCAATTATCTGACCTTGAGTATGTTTCTAATTTGGTAATTTCTTTGGGAACTGTTTAGCAAATATTCTTTATTGAAAAAAACTTTGTTGTGTAGTGTAAGTCACAGCAGAGTAAGTTAAGAGGCTGATTGATTTAGTTCACCCATACATTTTAATACATGCATTAATATTGCATTAAATGTACAACCATGGTTAAGGCTGCAATTCATGCATGCATGCATATGACACCAGTAGTATTTAAAGAAAGCTCTTCATTAGTTCATGATTAGTTGACTCTTCATTAATATATGTTGAATTAAATATTAATGTAGGTATTAGTACATAATTTATACACTTATTCATAATTATTCAATTATTCAATGCTGCTGTTTGAACGCTTTTGAAGCTTTTACTCATGTAATTACCCCCAAACCAGTAATCTGTTAAAACCAAGCTGATTTTTCTTTCTATGAAAGGCATTTTGTTTGAGACTGTGATTTAAACAGTGTTGTGAAAAATGCATTCTGAAAAGTGGTCTAAAAAATAAACAAGAAAGCAGCAGAATTATTTGAAGAATGATTCCTTCTTTAAACAGAAACTTTCTTTAAACAAAAAGTAACATTTCAGTGACCTTGCCAATTATTTCATGCAGTAATATTTAAAGCCACTGAAAGGCTTTTTTAGATTCACCCTCAGCTGCCTCTCAGAGCCAATTGTTTTACAATTATTTATTCAGTCTCTAAGGCAAGCAGCTCATCTATAGACCAATGCAAACCAATCTGGAACATGAATTTTCTTCTCTACTATGTCATTATTTTTTAATTAGCTGTTATGTGTAATAGGGTGGTCACACAACGGCCGGTTTCACCCAGATGTTCTCCAGGTGTTTGCTCTGAGGGTTGAGGTTTCATTACTTGAGTGTTCACTGTGACTATTTCTGTCTCTTCATGGAAATTGCTTTTTGTTTTGTTCTGACCAGGCTAAATCATCCAGTGTTTCTACTGTGTGTAGATTGACTTTGTACAAGCCAAAATACACAAATTATTGAACTAAGCAGTGATTAGCGTTTGGGGTCTTGGATAGCAAATAAATAACGAGTTTGGTGTTCTTGAGCTGTTTGCAGATATCCAATCTGTATATGCAGGCTCAGAGTCCATATTAGTGCTCAGAAAAGAATATGGACACTGCAAACATTAGTTCTACATTCTTTCTTGAAGAATGGAAGGTGTAACTTAAAGGTAGTCCCAGACACACAAAAAAATTGAATGGATTTTCTGGCAAGATAATTAGTGGGCAATATTCTATATATCTATATCAGCAGCTTTATTTTAAAATTTAGACATGGTTTAAAAACAAAAGTCAGGCAATACGTCAATTCCTTTGTATCATTGTTTTCCATACAGTGATTGTAGTAAAATCAAAGTTGACTACTCATTTTGACTCTTAACAGTGTAACAGATGATAAGGGAGTTTCTCTCCTTTACAGACTGAGGGTGGAACAGTCTGTCACTGAAGCTGCTCTCCAGAGCTGACAGAACATCCCGCAGGGGGTGGGACTTGTGGTCCAGCATGGTGTCAGTTTTGTCAGGACCCGTCTGTCACCAACCTCCTGCACTGAGTCCAGGGGACAGCCCAGGACAGAGCTAGACCTCTTGATGTCCTTGTATAGCTTTTCCTCTCCCTCTCAGTGATGCTGCTGCTCCAACAGACCACACCATACAGGATGGCTGATGCCACCACAGAGTCATAAAAAAGTCAACAAGTCAACACCAAAGGACCCCAATCTCCTCAAGAGGTAGAGCCCTTCCTGTACAGGGCGTCTGTGTTGTGAGTCCAGTCCATTTTGTGGTTTAAGTGAACATCCAGGTACACCCAGTGGACATTGAGAGAGTCCACTCTCTCAATGTCCATTCCCTGGATATTCACTAGTGGGGCAGATCGGTGTCTGCGGAAATCCACCACCATCTCCTTGGTCTTTCCCGCATTGATGAGGAAAACTAGGAAAAGGATAGGACACAACTATAAAAAATATGGTCACGTTTACGTGAAAATTTCTTTTGGAAATGTTAAGTCACTAATTTCATTCCAAATGCATCAATTGTACAACATACTTTTGTACAATCAGTACTAGCTTATTCACTAGATTAATTACAAAAAAGTTAAAAACAGTAACTCATTCACAAACATTTTCAGGTACCAGGAGTCTATGCAACAATTCAAGGCCAGTCAAGACCTCAGGATAGAGAAGAAAATGCAAACCCTGTTTTGCATGTTCATCAATATAGACATGGCAAGATTATAATCCTACCATATGGTAAACAGTTGGAAGTCAGAGCTCTAATTTCCTTATCTAAGATCATAACAAACAATGTAATGTTTGTAGCAAACAATATAATGTTTATGTTTGTTAAACAATTACTTGGCTGAATTTTGAATCAATATTAACTGTTAACACTTTTTTCGATTAACTTTCGATTTTTAAATCAAATTAACAGTGTGTGGTGTGAAATGGTAGCTTTATGCAGAATGGTAGATTTATGCAGAAAATTAGCTTGATTTGTAATGATTTTAAAAGTTTCAGAAAACCCACTTTCTAGCATTTGACCCAGTTTTACCATTAAGTAGGTTTGAATTTCGAAATACAACTGATCAACTTTGCTTTAATAAAACCTATTATAAAATTTGCAAATAAATTTCCCTATATTTTGAATAGGTCACAGTGTTTAGGTCTAAATGTATTAATATTTTGATCCAGCACTACAGCAACATGCTTACCCAATAAGAATAGCCATAAACCTTGGTTTTAATGTAATCAGCTTAACATATTGCTGTTTGATATTAAAACAAAAACATTGTAATACATTTTTATACATTTTCAGACCACACATTTCCTCTGCTTCTAGTTCCGCATTCCTGTTCAAGATTAGTTCTATCTAAACACTTCAGTCTCCTCAAAGTGCATTTGGCAGCCTTCTAGCTATTTTCCACTCTGGCAACCATGAAGCCATATTATCACTAGACATATGGGAAGCTCTGAGTGAAAATACACTTCCAGACTTCTCCTGTGTTTGTCGTCTTAATAAATAATACCGTGCTGCATTCAGAGATTTGTAAGAGTGGCTTAGGGTTCTCTTTTTCTTCCCCTTTATTTCCATTTTCTCTTTTTTGCCCCTGATTTTGTGACATCAACAGTGCCTTCATGCATGAATTAGTGCCTTTGTGCATGAATTAGTACACTTGCCATTTCCCATTTAAGCACATTTAAGCTTTTCATAGGAATTATGAACACAGGAGACAGCATAACAATATAAGATACAACAATATGATGACTTTGGTGTACAAGTAACATGTTATTCATGCAATGTATATTTATATTAGCAAATACTGAAGATAATGCCTCTGCATATATCGTCCCACTTAGCCCAATCTAACAATTGAGATTTCATTTGGCTGCATCTATCGTCATACAGAGCTTTAGTTATATATGTTGATTTAACTTCCTTTTATATATACTTCCTGTTTCATACTAATGTAGATGAACCCATTTCCTTTTTTGTCCTTTTTCAGACAAACATGAAACTAATGTAAATAATGACCACAGGTCCAGGGTTTATATTAGATTTATCTTCTAAAGCAGAACTATAGTGAGGCATATTATCTGAATTTGGGACCTTGAGCATTAAATCAGAGGGGATACAGACCCCCGTTGACATTTAACATTCAGTCTATGTGAGATGTTCACTGCAGATTAATGGCTTTTCACACACTCCCGCAATCTTTTTTCAGTATTTGGCCCACAGTCAGTTAGAAAAAGTTGTGATGACTTAGACTAAATAATACACCACTGCAGAGCATGAAAGTGTGTCTAAATGTACAATTTAACAATGGAAAAGTTTAACAAAAAGTGACAGACAAACTATGAAGCTAAATAAAGCTTCATAAATTTGAATTGTAGAAAGATAAAATCTCAAAACACATAAATGATTCCTTCTGGGTGTGTATACTGTGTATGTATGTGTATATTTATTGTTATTGTACATATATACAATAACAAGAAAATCACTCCGAATTTAATGCGCAAAACATGTTTTATAGGAAAGTTACTAGGAAAGGCCTAGGGACAACCGATGACAATAAGATAGTTCATGGGACACTTCATAATTAAATTCAGTGACCACCAAACTAATTCTGCTTGGGGCAGGAAACACAGAAGAGAAGAGGCATTTGAGGAGAGGTGAAGGATAGAACAGATTGCAGATGGATGGATTTGCAGCCAGAGTTAAGCTAAGTAAAGGCTTTTTCCCAAAGGTATCTGCTGTGTTCTTGCTCACTGTAGCATTCCAACAAATGCAAGAGTGAGTTAAGAAAGAATAGGATTAGTTGGTTTGAGATTAGTTCAGACTATTTACATATTTCTAAATCACCCTGTGCTATCATCTACCACATAAATAACACATAGATGCAAATCCAGACACTGGCCTTATTAGCAGTAATAGACATTGTTTATATTGTAATAGACACATGCTTAAGGTGCATAACCAATTGTAATGTGGAGGAGGGGCCATCCCATAATATTGCCCATGACTATGCCACTAAATGGGCCTAGATGAAGTAGCATTTACAGACAAATCTGAGTGGCTATGTTTGTAATTATATGGTTGAAAATGATAATAAAAACAAAAAGAGGTTTTAATAAAGACAAGTAAAAATGCTTAATGTCTTAATGTCATTAATTAGACAAAACACAGACAAAACAGGAGTACAAAACATTTTACAGACAGCTGAATACTAAAATGCTGGCATGCTAATCCAAACATAGCTGCTGTATTTAAGATTACGTTTGTGTTGATATTGGTTTAGCATTTGAAATAGCATACTCAACAAATCTGCTGTACATTGTGCAGTTTTGCATTATTGGTAGCCAGCTGCAGAATCCATAGTATTTGATGGGGATGATATTGGGGGGAACAGAATTTGTTGTGCATTATTAGTTTTGCTCAGCTTGAAATGTAGTCTGTTTATCAGTTGCTGACATCTCCCACAGTTCATGTCATTAAAATGGGGCAGTGCTGCAATCTGACGCGCACTGTCAAAAACAGAGCGGCTTTTCCTCCTGATTTCTCTTCTTTTCCTGTTAAAAACAGACTAGTATTAATGAGTGGGCAAAACACATTAATGTAATTAATGAGCAGGTTGTTTGAATGGGACATGCGTATATACCATTCATCAGTTGCTGTGTTTATTTGCTTTTAGCCCACTGAAACAAAACTCTGGCCTTGATGAGCTGAATCTAAATGCTGTTTTGTTTTGTTTAATACCTTCTTATCATCTTAATGTTTTGCCATTTTTTGGAGCACTGACAGACCTGCTGCATTACTTGTGTGTTTTAAAAGAAGATATGATACAACATAAAGACACACAGCTGAAGTCCAGCTATTCAACTGTAAATAAAATCCATGTGGCAATAAATATATTCATGGAATGTCTCTTGGTTATGGTTGCATCTAAACATGCCAATTCTATTGGCCCACAGCAGTCCTTAATGTGCATCAGGTGCACCTGTGAGTGTATAAGGCCATCTGTGGAGCATGTCACTTTTTTGTCTGAAGAGAAGCAGAACGTTTTTGGGGATGGACCTGCACCATGCCAAAGGAACTGTTACTGTCCAACACACTGTCCAGCTACCCTGTGCTTCTTGACTGCCATCTGTTTAGATGTGCCAAAAGGTTCAATACTGTGGAATACTGTGCACAAATTATGGAGTTGCATAGCTCAGCCTTTGCATCGGAGAAAAGTCCCGCACCATTAAAGTACTTTGGCATGCCAGCAGCACAACACATCATATACAGCTTTGCACCAGCCTGACCCGCTGCTGTATATGCTTGCCAATCAGACATGATGTGACAAACCTATGTTTAGTAGGGCTGAAATGTTTGAGTTGATTCTGTTTTGAATTTTTGTGTTTAACCCAACAGAACACACTTGCATTGTGTTTCCCAAATCACATTCAGTGCTTGATGTTACATCTTTATACACTTATGCAGTGGGTGAGAGAGAACAGAGAGAATTTGAAGTGGCTAATACTATAAAAGAAGAACTGCAAACACAATGTCCCAATGGCCAGTGAGAAAAAAATGCATGCTTCACAAACGCTGCCTCAGCATTAGAGTCACACAGCCGACACAGAAAGAGAGAGGCACTGATCACAACTTTTAATGCATACACAGAAAAATACCTTGGATATTGGATAAAAACAACACATTTTCAAGTTGTGGATTGGGAAAACTGATGTTCTCTAAAACAATTATTTATTTTAGCCATGTGATGCAGTTGTGACTATTCAGCCCAAAATAAGATGAAAGACGATGTTGTACTATGACTGTTTTGGTTGCACTCTTATTTCATATAATTAATTTTGTCAACCCAGAGAACCCATGAGAACAGTACATTTATGCAGCGAAAAGTAATACTAATAACACTATGTAAACACCACAATATGTGTGTGAAATGAAATTTTAAAAGTGTCAATAATGTATGATAGTAATGTATGCTAGGTGACAGTTAGTGTACTATTTAGAACTGTCACTTTGAAGAGAATGGTTTTGGCAATGACCTAGCCTTGAAAACTTTTATAGTAGTTGTAGTACTTAGATGATAATATGTGTGTCTGTGAAATGAATAAACACACAACATGCTTAAATGGCCATTCAAAGAGATTTATGTGTGAGTAAAAATCGCTTATCCAGCATGTCTCGCTATTTGCAGCTGGTGAGGTCACAGCTTGTTTTCAAATCACATATGATCAATCATATGCTGTGGGTGGTAGCTTTGTCTGTCCCACACATATGATCATACAGCTCAAGTGGTTAAATAAACAAACAAACACATTCATGTTACAAAATGACAAACAGAAATTATGCATGTCCAAGTTGCCATCCCTTAAAGAATGATAGCAGAGAATAGAGCAGAAACTGTCCTGACAGCAGGGCTTAGATGTTTGAAAGCGATTTGTACCAAACTGAGTCATCAAAAAAATCTTGCCAATAACTTTAAAGCACACTGTATTATATTTCATGTCCTCAATTACTCGTAATGTTAGTTCGTAATATCTAGAATGTCACAACTCAATACATAGGAAGTGAATTATTGAACAGGACTGCCCTTATGTTTCAGATTTATAAAGATTTTACTGGAGCCCAGAGGCTGAATGGTCAGTGGAGGAGGGCATATAATAGGAGATGATAGACTGCTGACCTTTCAGACTCATTAAATTGCCAATGCAGATGACAAATAAACCTTAAATTTAGATTGAAGTGCTGACGAAGGGCAATATACACTTTCTCATTGACATGTATCTGTTTCTCTCTAGCTCTCCATCCAGACAATGTTTTAATCCTAAACCTAATCTTAAGCAGAAGTGTCAGTCTAGTGAAGTCCAAGAAGTAAATTTTACTATAACATTATGATAAGAATAAATGATCTGAATTGGAATCATTTACATTATGCATTTGACACTTTTATCCAAAGTGACTTTCAGTACATTATATAGGTATATAGTATGAGCTCCCTTGGAATTGATCACAAATCCTTTGCTCTGTTAACACAACACTATAACTACAGGAACATGAACCACTGATGTGCTATCAGTGATGAGTAACGCTTCCAAAATAAAAAATTACCACTTGTGAGCATTAACTCACACACATCATTTGAATGTTTCTTTTAAAATCAAGTTTTTGAGGGACTGACCCAGACTGACTGCTAATTATTGCATATTACTTTAATTTAAAAGCATCTCCCACAAACTAAATAACTACTGTAAATGATTCTTTTATAAAGAATATTATGACTGTTACCTATAGCCGAAGGGCCTCCACTAATAGATTAATCTGATTATGTAAAGCATTAGTATTTTGAGTCAGTAAGGAAATAAGAAATAATGCAACAGACTTAAAATAAAAGTAAACGAGTGAACTTTCGAGTGAATCATTCAATTAAAAATCCCCTTAAAACAGGAACACTGGCTTTTTTTATGGAGGATTAACAATTTTCTTCCAGGAAGCTAATGCCAGTAAACAATTGGTCTAAATCAGTCAATGTCAATGAATATCTATTGATTGTTTGCTATTGTACAAATACTGACTTTAAATTGAATTTACAGATTTTTATCAAACAATGACAGATAACTAATTCAAAAACATCTCAGGTTACATATGTAACCCTGGTTCCCTGAAGGGAACGAGACACTGCGTCAAAACGCTATGGAAACGCCATCAACTTTTATGCACTCTGATACAGGTATCTAATCACAAATTGGGGGGCGTGTCATCACAGGCGGGGTGACGGCATGACCAAGAGACTATAAAAYGCACATGCAAAAYGCCGTTCGGGTTAGCTTAGGATGTGAATGAGGCGAATGCAGGCAGGCGGAACTGAGGTATGGCAGGAGATGCAGCGTCTCGTTCCCTTTAGGGAACCAGGGTTACATACGTAACCTGAGACATTCCCTTTCAGGAACTCGAGCTGCGTCTAAACGCTATGGGAACGAGATGCCCACTATCCATACTGAAGTGATCTCCCCCCTGCCCTCTGTGTTAGATTGCACAAGTTAGGGCAAGAGGAC
>JBAJNP010003018.1:0-42858 GCA_036877545.1 Yasuhikotakia modesta | reverse complement strand
CCTCCATGCCACGCCGCATTGAAGCAGTCATTTCTGCAAAAGGATTCCCGACCAAGTATTGAGTGCATAACTGAACATAATTATTTGAAGGTTGACTTTTTATACATTAAAAACATTTTTCTTTTATTGGTCGGATGAAATATGCTAATTTTTTGAGATAGGAATTTTGGGTTTTCATGAGCTGTATGCCAAAATCATCAATATTAAAACAATAAAAAGGCTTACAACTACTTCAGTTGTGTGTAATGAATCTAAAATATATGAAAGTCTAATGTTTATCAGTACATTACAGAAAATAATGAACTTTATCACAATATGCTAATGTTCTTAAAAGGACCTGTATATTTCCAATAAGAGCACAAAAAGGCTTTAGTATTTTTATTATTGTAGTCTTTTGGTGCGTTTCGCACCTCACTTCAACATTAATTATTGATTTGCTATTTTTAATTTACTGCCGCACACATAAACCTGTACAATATATAAAGATACGAAAATATATAGTAGTTTAGACTTACATTCTAGTTTACACTCAAACATTTTTAACATGGCAAATTGTGTGATCTGTGTGTGACCGTCTCTTGGGAGTTTAGTAGATTGTATCATTGACAGATAAGCCCAATATACAGGCTGGGAACATTATCGAAACGGTCAAACATTCGTCTTAAATATTCTTGTCAAGTAAACTCCATATTGTATCCTCTCTAAGCCGTTTTCAAAACATTACGATTTTACCACTAGAGGGCACTGGAGCATTAAAGTCTGTCAAAGAAAGGAAAATGCGAACGTCTAGCCATAGGCTTTCATCAAAAGTGTGTGTGTTCTTGCTTTTGACATCTGCCACATTTGATGATGCTGTTAGGTTTTTTTAATTGCCGACTGATAGATGAAGCTGGGATACTCAGTGCCCCCCCTCTGGCTTCTTACTGGATATTGTGGTAAGAAACTTTATAGTTATATTTAAAGTTACATGAGGAGAAAAGTAAGACTACATTGTCTTTTTCTATATGTAACCTTGTCTCATTCAAACAGAACAAGCAACAACACATACAGTACAAATGGCCATGGGAAGTTAAGACAGATTTGCATGCATGGAATGAACTTATTTCCAAAACACTTCAAGATCATTGTTACAAAATGTAAAAAATAAATAAATAAAGAGCATGTAATAAAGATGATGAAGGACAAGTATGCAAGAAAGCAGCTATAAAAATAGACAGAAATGTCAGTGAAGTGATGTATTCATTCTGAGCCCATATATATCGTCCACAAAGTGAGCAGCCTGCCACAGATTGTAAATGTTTAAGTCAAGTAAAAACCTGGCAGAGTACATGTATGATTTTAAAAGGGATGAACTGAGTCATTAATGTTTTAAACAGCAGAATGTCTTCTGAAAAAAATAGCCACAACAGGAGGTTTGTGAGGAACCATCTCATCACTGCCAGGAGGTTATAAAATGGCTGACAGTGGGAGAAAACAAATCAGACATTTAATTACAATGAAAATGTATGTGTAAAGTGAATGAAAGGAAAAAAACAAAGACCCGTCCTGAAGGGTTACATTGAGAGGGTTAAGTCTACATTGACATTAGCCCTGATCCTTTATATATTGTACATATAGATGATTCGTGTCAGTGAACCTGATGCAAGTTTAACAGAATTTGACTTCCTTTTACCATCACAACTAAAAGCATGATATGTAAGGCAAATACTGTATAGAATATGAGTGAGACAAAAGCATGCCCCAAATAGCCTTAAAAACCGGTAATTTTTTTCTTTATGTAACATTGATCATATCTGACTGTTGTGTTCTGGTGGGTGTTATTAAAACAGGCAGAACAGTGCTTGCACTAAGCAGGGGTCATGCACAGCTCGCAGAGTGGGAACTGTACACATGGCCTCATAGTCAAACAGAGGAACTCTGTGAAAACATAATAACTGGCATAGTATTTACAAATCAGCATAACTGTTATTTTTAAAACATTTGTACTGATTTGTAATTTGTAAACATTTGTACAGATTTTTTTTGGGGGGGGGGATGATTAATCATTTTAGTTTTAGTTTCTGTTGTGTTATTTTACTGTTGACACACTGTTCATTATTTGACAAAACACTAAAATCACAAACAGCATTTGTTTAACACAGAGTCAGCGTTTACTGCACCCAGCACATTAAATTATTCAACCAGCCCCCTGTTATTCTTCCTGTCCTTTGTATTTACATGATGATGCAGTGTTCACATACAAGTTCTACTAATAATGGAAAACACCTCATGTATTTATTTATTCATTCTTTTCCACAGTCACTTCCCTTTGCTGAGTCAACATTAAACATTTTTTTAAATATGTTATTTTCAGCAGTGTGTTTTCTGGGACACACACACACACACACAAAATTGTCCTTTTCTATTGTATCTTACATATTTTAGTATTTAAAATTTTACTATGACTAATCATAATGTTTATTGCTAAATAGTTGATATAAGGAGATTCCAGATATGCATACCGTACATTCTTAAAAATAAAAATTAGTTCTGTTTCACATTATAGAAATCAAGGTTGCAGATGCCATTTCTGTTGACTTCTACAAATGCTTGACGGTGGACAGACAAGCAGATTACAAAGTGATAGTTGTATTGAATTATTTGCGTTTATGTGAAAATAAAGCGTGATGTATAGGCTTTGACTTTGTCTTTAAGTTGACTTTGTCTTTAAGTGCTCTTACATTAGCCCTGATGATGATGAAGCCTGTCAGTGACACAGCAGTTAATTTCCTGTGTGAAAGAAAAAGGCACTTATAGGATGAATAAGTACTGTTGATATATATTTTTACTGATATCTGCACAAATGCTCTACAGTTTTCAGATTATTAGTGCAGATACTGCTGGACATTATGAATGAGATAAAAAAGACAGATAAAAAGCATTTATTTATTATGTAAGATTCTAAAAATTTGTATCAGGTGATTATTGTAATAAATGCATGCATATGTGTCATTAGCCTGATTCTAATGACACAGATCTGGTTTCTACATAGAACAAATCTGAAAAAGAACACCTCCGGACCACATACAGAGTCTCCAATAAACCTGTATACTGCCCCCTTCCTAACAATTTGCACACAGGTAGCAAAGTTAGCTAATGAAGGTATGTTTCATTTCAGCAAGTGGTGGACAATGAGGCAATCCTGGCATGCAACCTGTAAAAGCTCAGCTGTGAGCTTAGATTTATTTAGGGTTGTTGTGGGTTAAATGTTTCTTTAATAGCTTATACCCCAGACACAAATAAACTACTGCTAGCTATTATAGGCATCACATAACACATCCTTAAAAACATTTTACAGAATGAATTTTACAGAATGTCTGTTTAATGCATTAAGATTCGGTCAATAAATTTTGTCTGTTTATTTCACACTGCATTTTACACTGCATTTCACACTGCAAAACAATAACAATCATTGTGGCAGCATTGATAGCTCCCTTCAGCAGTTTTGACGTCAGCGATTCAGCATTAGTTATTATCACTACAGGAGTGAAGACAGACACATTGGTGATATTGGCAACCTGAGACAGAGGTGAGAGAATGGGGGACAGAAAATCCCATGAGGTGGAGGAAAAATTTGAAAAATAAAACAAGTGTCCTCTCTAGGGAGGCTGTAGGGAGTGATGTCACCTCCTTTTCCCATATTTTGAGCATAGATGTTCACACACCTCCCTCAACACTTTTCCATCTACTGAAGTGAAGTGACGTGTTTGTCAGTTATAGTTGCCCATAACCGAAATGTGACCTCTGCATTTAACCCATCCATGTGAGGAGTGAACACACACTGCAAGTGTGAACACACACACACACCAGTGGGCAGCTATCCCTGCAGTGCCCGGGGAGCAATCGGGGGTTAGGTGCCTTGCTCAAGGGCACTTCAGTTGCTATCTGCCGGTGCTGGAATCGAAACAGCAACCTACTGATTACAAGCCCGACTCCTTAACCAGTAGACCACAACTGCCCCAACGTTTATCATACTGTTTGTATGATAAACATCAAAAAAAAGCCTGTACCAGAAGCAACACAACTAATACCACTGTGTCTGTCATCACCTCCCACCACATACCACATAATGTTTAGACAGATGAAACCCATCCGGCCACTGTCACATGTACAGTATACATACACAAGCCTGTTTGTATATCCTTGTTGGCATTATCTTGTTGGCACCCATTTTTGTAACATTAGGGTATTTGCATTTTAATTTGAATTGAATTTGATTTGAATTTTAATCAGGACATTGTATGGTTCATTAGTCTATGCTTCTTTTTGACAGGTTTTGCTGTTCATCTGATGATGTGTACCTTGTACCAAGGTTAGCATGAACACACACAGTCACAAAAGCAAATATACACTGTACACAGATAGTAAGCAATGATTGTAAGCTGTGTTTTGCATTAGATGACATGATAAATACATCTGTGTGGCTACAGAGCACAACTTTTTTCCAGAAACATCCGAAATCCAATGGCTATGCATGAAAAGGACATAGACTTAAAGCTATTTTGAACAACATTATTTTGACGTGTAAATAAGTTCTTTTAAAGCTATTAAAGAAACACAATAGCTTTCATAGGATAATTACTAAATTCTACTTTTACTTAAACTAACCTTCACAGAGACCACCTGACATTAATTAATGTAATGCATAACAAATTCTTGATGATTTATAAACCTTAATATTTAATAACAAAGAGATAAAAACAATGAGCATGTGCAAAAATACTTATTTAGTATTTCATATGTCAAATCTACACATTTGCATTCATCTTTAAAGACATTGGCCTAAATAAATTTACTGTAGTGTACAAATATGCATTAATATGTTTGTAGGCATCTTTATCCATGAATAGTTAGATTGTTTTTAGATTGAGTTTCCAGAACATATCAGACTTTATTAACAAACATATTACCTTAGCATGCATCAGTAACTGTCTATTCTCACAACACATACAGAATGTGCTAGTATTTGATTCCTAACCTTAGACATGTCACAAATTACACCTAATATCTTATCTGTCATCCCGATATCTCATATTTTAGACTTATTACCTTGAAACCAATACCTTATATTAAACCTGATATGATATTATGATACCTCATAATAACACAACATAATCCCTGTAGTACAGAAGACAGTATAATTGAGCTTAATGTGATTATGATTTTATTTAATCTTAATATGCAAAGACAGCTGTAAGACGTGTATTGGTTGCTTTCCCCTGAAGTCACTGTAGCTTGTAGTGCTATCAAACTAATGCCTATTGCTTGTTGTTTGTTTGGGTACCCAACCAACCCAGCAAAACTGGCTCAAATATTTCTTCTTAATCAGGTTTTGGGGCAAAACTATTTAATAAATATTTGGAAAAACAGATGGGACCACTTACATTTTGCAGTAAGCTGACAGGTCTGATTAAACTACAGTAAATTGTTCGTTTGAGTAAAAACCTCTTTACTTCAATAATTCAGTGAGCGAGACCAGAGCGTCCATCACACTGAAGCTAATTAATAGAGTTGGATAATAAAGAGGCAGCGTTTGGAAGGCAGTGTTAGTAATAACTGTTTGGAGGAAGATGGCTTGCAGAGGGAAGAGATCAGACATACTGTAACAACATCTGAAGATTACAGTCACCCTGTGTTTTCTACCATCCTAAGATTTTGACAACCCTGCAATGAAGATTACCCAAAATAGTGACGAGCAAGCTTGCAGTTAGAAGTGTGAATGATGGAAGGCATGTGACTCCAGCTGAGCAGATAATTCAGTAAATGCTCAGTTCTGAGCCTGTCGTTCTCCTTTGCACACAAACTTCCCACACACCAAAACAAACACAATAATGTTATACAGCATGAAGCCATCACTGAACCCTTACAGATACATAGACACATTTGGTTGTTAAAGACAAAACCTTTAATGAGGGAGCTAAGTAATGAGAGAGTGGGAGAGCGAGAAATAAAGGGAGATAAGCAATGCTTGTGAGTGCATAAATAATGCATGGGGTGACCTAATGTGTGAACATATTCATGATTATGTGAATATGTGCATGTGCAATGTGGTATTCACAACTCAATGTGAACAGAGACAACTGTCCAGTGTGGACAGAAGCCATAAGGCTTAATAAGCTCTATCTATGGTGTGAGATTAGCAGGGTTAAGGCAGGTCTGTTTGGCCTAGTGTATTATATCATAGTATGGTTTAAAGCTTTAATTAATCTGAATTTAAATATACACTGTTCACAAAAAATAGCAGAAATTTCAAAATGAATATGAAGCAATACCACAAGAACTGCTGGACAATCTGATCCTGTCCATGCCCCATCACTGTCAATGTGTCTTGGGTGACAATACACCCTACTAAACAGTCAATGTGTGGCACTTTCACATGCTTTTGTTTACTCCCATCAATATGTCACTTGCTATTCAATCACAATCTCTTTGCATCTCATTTTAAAAATCGAACAACTTTCTTTGACTTGTCAAAATAAAGTGTTTTGATGTTCTTGTTATTTTAAAATATCCCCTAATTTTTGTGAGTAGTGTGTAAATTATATTTATGTAAACTAAATTATATTAATAGAGTTAATGTCTGTTTACAGTTAACTGTAAACTGCAGGATGCATGTGACAGGTTACGTCACAGTTTATCTCACGAGCTGAAAAAGAAACCGGTAACAGTGAGTCAAAAACACACCCTCTCAATTCCCCCCACCTCCCTTCATCTGTTTCTTTGCCTCTGTTGCTTTGGTAACATGATGTCAGTGCAGCCCCTACTGACACCTTGAAGACTCACCACCAAAATATGATACTGTCCTCAACGTGAGCAGCTTACACGCGTTCATCAATGCACACACCCACATAAACACTTAACACACAGAGGTTCGGATAGGGATAAAATGGCATGGTAAGGTTGAAATGGAAATGCAGTGCTTTTTCTTGTCAATGTCTGGCATGTGGGCGACACTTAGGTCCTTCTGAAGTACACGGTGTGTTGCAACAGCCCACACCACACAAAAGATGAGCGCTTCTAATGCCGCAGAATGCTTTTCTTATAAATAGCTGCAATAGATGCATTTCACTTTTTGAGCCTCTGGCTCTGCAGTGTGGCCTGCATGCCTTTATGCATAATTCAGCACATCAGGCAATAGCAAGAATGTTTGCATACATAAGGTTTTTTGGATTGGTCAGTTGTTATAGTAGGGAACTGCTGTAAAAAATAGCTAGTCCATGTGTGCACTTTATGATTGCAGTACACTGAGTAATATGCTTTACTGTATCTGTCTGTCTGTCTGTTTGTTTGTCTGTCTATTCATCCATTCATCCAAAAAGAGTGACGAAGGATCAGCTGTTTTCTCGACCCCTCCTCTCTCCCTTCATCCCTCACTAATGTTACTATCTTTGACGAGACTGGCACACGCTTACACTGCATGCCTCACCACATGCACATATGGAGAAAGCAACACACACACACACACACACACAAACAGACACAAACACCCACACACCCACCAAAGGCTAGCCTGAGGATAGCACGCGCTTGAGAGACTCCTGACACACACACACACACACTCCAGTGCATTCTGTGGACAGAATATACCAACACAGAGGCGAGCTGTTCTGCTGGAAACCACAGAGAATAAAGACTGGAGCAAGCCCCCCTTTCCCTCTCTCACTCTCTCTCTCCGTCCGTCTTTCTTTGAGCATTACAGCAAGACATTGCGCAGGATTTAACTCCCCTCGTTCATTTTTCCTCTTCTTTATTTTAATGTTTTCTTTTTTCATCAGTCCATCTTTTTTCCATGGCAGCTCGTTGCTCTACGCAGTGAAGGGATATTTTCATTTCCATATTGGAGCGCCAAAAGAGCTGCCATTCGCTCATTTCTCCCACAGCCGTGCGTGTGTGTGTGTGCATGTGAGAGTGTGTGAGCTTGGGGGGGACGCAAGGAAGGACGGATTCTAAAGACGGTGAGTGAATTAACTGTTAAGCTATAACACACAAGCACACATTTGAACATGAATATTTTCTATGGAAGATTATTTTCCAGAAGATGGATGATTTAATGTGATGGGCACAGAATGATTCTGTCTGGGGTTATGAATACAATGTGTATTGTTCAGTTTTATTTAGACACAAAGAATTTGTGAGCATATGTGTGTGAGTGAGTGTTTAATACCGCAGGTGATGTACTGGAATGGTGAGTGTATATGTGCATGTAGGTGTGAGATGGTCTCTATAATATGAAATCCTGAGCATACCTAAGACACATTGACATATTCACACAGTCTAGTGCATGTAAGACAATAGTGGTGGAACAAAAAAATCTAAGAACAAGTAAATAATAAATTAATCCAAAAATAATAAGTATAACTATGTATGTATTTATTTGTGAACAAGTGTCTATTTTTGTTTGCAAGCATGTAATTCTGCTTTAATAATTGATGGCAATGGCCTCCGCATCTATGTTTCTTCTTGCCGCTGTTGACTCTGACTGCTTCAAAGTAGAGAGAAATTAACCAGTTGGTTGAGCGGTGAACCCCAAAAGGGCGTTTCTATTTATTATGTGTTGTAAGTCAGAAAAATCACACATATTCGCTCACACACATGCACACAGCTGACCTTGTGCTTCACAGGAAGTTAGTTAGATGTGTGGTGAGAATGTGTGAAATATGTGCTGGACCGACTGTGGAAAGAGATGCTGCTAAAAGTGAGAGACTGTTACATGACGTGTGTGTGCAGTCTGCATGCTTAGGAGTCAAATGACACCATCCCTCCAACTAATTATCCTGTCTTCAAACACATACACACTCACTTATTATCACGCTGTCATACTTGCATGTTCTAGGAAAAGTAATGTGGGGAACATATTTGCATATTAAGCAACTGCGAAGTCTTTTCAGAAACACCTTTAAACAAACACACACACACTTTACGTTGTTTATAGTCTGAGCTAATGATATTTGCTATGGCCTACCCCTACACTTACAAATAAACTTTATAAAAACCTTTCTACAATTTTTAATATGTCACTAACACATTATTTAGTAAGATTAAGCTGTTTTACTTGTGGGAAATGTTGGCTGGGCCCCGTATGTAAGTGATTTCAGGTTTTACTTTCCTTGTGGGCACATTTGATCCCCATAATGTAGGCAAAACCTAACCCACATAAACAAACTCTCACACACAAGCAATATAACCTCTAAATGTCTGCACATTTTTCCACTGTGCCGTTTCAGATGACAGGCTGGTGAATTGGTGTTGCGTTGCACAAATACACACACACACACACTGCCTGATGGATGTGGCAGGTGACAAGGCCGAAGTGTCACAGAGAGCGAGTCTAAGACAGCAGCGGCCATTTTACCGCCATCATTTGGCCGTAAACAGAAGCAACTTGTAACCTTGTGCCCAATATGATCTGAGAAACATGCCCATTCGCTGCATTGTGTTACACAACTAGCATTACATAATGTTACGTTATTATATTAGTAATATTCTCGTCATGTGCTGTACAATGTGTCATATTACTGTCAATGACTAGAATCACATCTATAGTGTAACTTGTGTTCTCCCGTTTTGTAAACATTGTTACAGTAAGTAATATACTTTGTGTGTATCAAGTAAGCATCCCTGTATTGCAAATTGCCAGGTACCCACAGGAAAACTAAATTGCACATAGGTTGATCCTTTATAACTCAATTGTTGTAATAAATATCTCAGTTATGTTTGATTTTAAGTATTAATGTTCATTAATGTCTCAAATGCTCTTTTTAAAGTGCCTATAGTAGAAATCTTTGGCTTTTGATCACAGATGTTGGTATCTTGGAAAATTAATGAATGTATATATAAACTCTCATACACACACTACTGATTGAAAGTTTGGGATCATATGACAAAAATGTTTCTTATGATTTTAAAAGTCAAACAAACAAATACGATTTTTATACATATAAATATATAAATATAAATATATACATATATAAATATATTAATATCAATAAAATCATTTCATTTCAAAACGTCAATTAATTTCTTGTTTGTTTAGATGCTAAATAATTTCCTTATTTAGGATCTCCATGACAATGATTTTACTGATGCCAATTAAAGTTTGACTACTTCGTGACACAACCCAAATCAGCTCACATACTCAGTGTGAAAACAAGCACACAAGCCTTAATAACTACTGAAACCTAATTGTCCCTTAAATTCTCTGTGTAGTGTCTCACTACCTGGCCCCATATCGCTGCCCGTGGAGGCTGGCAGCAGGGCCAGCTAATGCCACAGCAGATCTGAGGCAGCTGCAGTTGTACAAGTGGAGACATGCAGCTCAGCACTGTACCTGCAGGGAGTCGCAAGAGGAGAGGAATCCCGGGCAGCCAAGGTGAGACCTTCTCTTTCACACACACTTCAAATGCACAACAAAAGTTAAACTCTGTTTTCGTCTCCAGAAAGACATACCCATAATGCAAAGTTGTGTTAAAGTTGATGGTATGCTGATAAATTTCTCTGGAGAATGCAACACCGGCTGTGAAGTATACGTATATATACCGCACAGCTGTAGTTACTATTCAGTTTGGAAATACGGATGTGTAAAATTGGCACAAATTAAACATAGCACATATTATGAGAATGTTAGTTATATTTTTTAATACATTTAAAGGGCATTTGTATAATAATTGGTTTAAGCTGAATTAATTGCATAAATTTTATATCTTATATTTTAGGAAAAAGCCATTAATAGATTTTCTTCTCAAACAGCTTTTGTGCTTGGCATACTTGCACACAGTTTAAAACAACGTTGCTGGTAGATAGTTTCAGGCATCTTGAAGATTTTGCTAAAAACCAAGCTGATGCATTTTGTGAACATTTTGAATTGTACAAACACTGGTGTGTGTTTGTTTGTGTGTGTGAGTGAGCGAGCGCGCGTGTGTGTGTACATATGTACAGTATAGATTGGTATAGAGTAAACATCACCATCTGCCCCAACAACAGATGGATTAGAATGGCTTTAGTTAATATGCATGTGATTGAAGATTTGCATGTAGCAAACCAGATTCAATAGCATGCATAGTTTCCATGCATTCCTTAAAAATACAAGTCACAATATTGACCTGCTGGTGTAAGTCGGCAATATCTATGTGCTTGCAGTGTGCTTAATATAAATACATATTAAACATTCTTGCAGGCTTGACCACCCTGCCAGCACATTTTTTGAGAGAAAATCCGACTGTATGTTATCCTGTACTGTACATGCTGACAACCATATCAACACACAGGCATTTGTGTGATGTTCTGTATAATTGATCTCAGACAGCATATAATAGAGATGGAACAGTGTGTTTCAATAACTGCAGTCATGTGTCTGCCCAATGACATGGTTACTTTCAGCCAAAGGCATAAAACAGAAAAAAACAAATGGAAATAGAGAGACTGGAGAAAAAAAATAGAGGGGAAAAAACAGAAATTCCACAGTCATTTAACTACACAGTTTAGAAGTTGTGATTAATTATTAAAATGACACCGAATTGTGTGTGTATGAGGATGACTGTGTGTTTGGGATGGTTGTGTGTGTCTCTGATTACAGAGGGATCAGGGTGATTGGTCAGGATCAGATGACTGAGCGCTGTAACTGCATCTGTCTTCACGCACACTGCCAAACACTCACACACGTTCAACATTGACTGAGACATCTGGGAACTCAATGTTTAAATCACTGTGTCCACTGATAGCATGTGATCATCATCAAACACACACACATATAGCAACTTTGCTTCCACCGGACAGTTGGTATATGTTTGTTCTGGAAAGGCAGAGACCTTCTCCTGTTACATCTGAAGCTCAATATAATCATAAAAATAAATATTACAGCAACCAAACATGGTCTACAGTTGGTGTGACAGGAGAATCATTTTAGGTCCTACAAACATGTTTTGATTCTCTGGTTTTGCTTTAGGATAAAGATAATTGGAATATGCATTTTCACTATTATTATTATTATATTAATATTAGAGATCAGGTGGCAAAGCTGCCTAAACTAGTAGCAAAATATTTTACAAAAGTTAACAAAAATGTCCCTAAAATCAAAGATAAAAATGTATTACCAATATCATAAACTGCATAGGCTCTAAAATATACAAAATTATAAATTATATTTATAAATTAAATTATTATTTTATTTAATTGTTCACCCTGCCAGATGAGTTATTTGACAAAGGTTTGGAATGTGACCCACCTGTGGGAAAACCCTGCTGTGAAAAACAGCAGCTAGTTGCAGCTAGTGATGCAACAATACAGCCATATCCAGAGGTACCTCTAAATGATCACATAAGTTCCAGTTTAAAATAGTGCAGCAGGAACAGCCGTCTCAGGTTTTCCATCTTGGCGCTGCTGATTCACAACAACAGTCTGCTTTATTAAATACAGTGCATATGATTTACAGTGGCACTAAAATAACACCTGTCACCTCATGTCAAAGTGGCTTTCAGGAGCCACTTTGACATGAGAAAGAGCTCTTTGACATGAGAAATGGCTTATCTCATTTTATTCTGAACTGGTAATAAATACCCTGTTTCTCTTTCTTCTCTCAAACAGGGCTATTAGGTTTGTTGAGTGTGTGTGCTACATTACTGCAGCTTTGTGCTGGCTGTCCTTCAGAGTGCATGTGTAACTCCCTGGAAGTTAACTGCAATGGGCGAGGTCTAGTTTCTGTGCCTGTTTTGACCTTTCTTCCGGAAGGAACACATACCGTTCTCCTGACCAATAACCGCCTTTCCTCCCTGCCCATCTCTGCCTTTGCCAACTTGAGCACCCTGGAGACGCTGGAGCTGTCCAACAATTATCTGGACAACCTGCCTTCAAGACTGTTCCATGAGCTGCGTAACCTGAGCAATTTGAGTTTGCGGAACAACAGCCTGACGGTTTTGGACCGTGAACTGTTTCGTGGCCTGACCCAGCTGCGGAGACTGGATCTGTCTCTGAACGGTCTGGCAGCAGTGCCGCTGGGCCTGCTGGAAGATCTACAAGGGTTGACCTGGCTCTCCTTGGCTGGGAACAGACTTCACGCACTAGAGAGAGCCACATTTGAGCCTCTCAATAACCTTCAGCACTTGGAGCTGGGCATGAACCCCTGGGAGTGTGACTGCAACCTGAGAGACTTCAAACACTGGATGGAGTGGCTTATATACCGAGGTGAGGTGTATTTGTATGTGTGTGTAATTCAATGTAGGCAGAGAAATGAGTCATCAAAGCAGTAAGGCATGAGAGGCTATGATTTTGCCTAATGGTGAGTGTTTTTTGGCACAAAGAAAAGTGAAGGCCCTAATACCCCTTATCCATGGTAAAATTATCTATGTTCTCTTACTGCTATTATAAAATAAGAAAACAGCCATATTATAAAACACACTGATGTTCAACAAATAAAACTTTTATGCAAATAACAATCCATAACACAGTCTTTTCACCACACAACACAGTGATGTGTTGTGTGAACACAGTGAACACAGTGACACTTTTTATAATAGCATTTGTTCAACTATATTTCTTCAGTGTCTTGTTTTTTCTGACATAGGACATATTTTACAATTATATTCCGTTACACAAAATTAATTTTTAAATATAGGAATAGGTGACCATGGGTGAATGGGCAAAGGTTGGCTATCTCTTGATAAACAGATGAAGCTTGGGGTTTGAAGCTTTATACCAAATTAATTTTATTTTGATCTTACTGTCTCTGTCAATAAAATTGCAAAACCCCCAGATAAATAAAATATAACAGAAACTTTGCCTATACTGTACCTCTCAGTTTCACTGATTCTTCTTTTAGGCTCAATCCATCTTTAAGTCAGAGAAACTAATTTCTCTGATTTCTTTTTCATTCTATTTCAGAGCAGCTTTGAAAGAGAGGGGGATTTGAAACAGGCATGAGAAGTTGAGTCACAGACCCCTTAGTGTGTGTGTGTGTGTGTGTATGAGAGAAACTAGAGTCATGATGGGCTCCAACTCTCTGTATGCATGTCAAGCTTATTAATTATACACCAGCTACTGCTCTTTCTCTGATACAAACAAGCACATCTAATCTGAAGAGGGCTGGTGACCCTCCTATCTGTGCAGTGCTTTTATGGAGGGCTTGAAGCAGTCATTTAAATTCATTAGAGGTGACTATTGGTTACCTCATTAATTAGAATTTGTCTCTCTTTTGCATACCGTCATAGGTGGTTATGTTGATGCAGTTGAGTGTACGCTTCCGAAGGACTTAAGGGGCCGTGACATCAGAGGCGTTCCTGTGGAGATGTTCAACTACTGTCTGCAACTGGAGGATGAAAATGGAGGCGGGACAGGGAGCGCAAAGGGTGGATCCCCACCATGCATTCGAGCAACGGCCACTTCATCGTCTGAAGGTGCAGTGGTGCGTACGGAGGTGGAGCTACCGGACTGCATAAAACAGCGGTATCGGCCAGTTAGTGTCCGCAGGGCGATCGGTACAGTGGTGATTGCTGGTGTAGTATGTGGGATTGTGTGTATTATGATGGTAGCTGCTGCAGCATATGGCTGCATTTATGCCTCTCTGATGGCAAAATACCAGCGAGAGCTGAAGAAAAGGCAGCCATTAATGGGTGATGCAGAGGCAGAAGCCGACCCGGAAGAAAAACAGATATCATCAGTTGCATAGGGGAACAGGGGTCAGAGGTCAGTCACAAATACAGAGAACTGTTGAGGTGCACATCAGATATTTACTGACCCTTCCAGTGGAGGATTCGTCATACCTGTTTCTTATTTTTCTGTCCTTCTTTGAGACCCTCTCTGACTCTCAGACTTTACTGTCTCTAAACTTTGACCTATGACCTTTATGCCCTATAACATGTGGGACCACTCGGCACTTTAGAACCCCCAACCTTCAACCAAGTTGAGAGGATTTCAGCTGAGGAGGTGTGGATGCTACGTTTTACAGTTTTGAACCCTGATGTTTCAAGAGGATCATGTGCTGTCATTAGCATTAGCCTCTGTAGCAGACTATCTACCAACCCAATCCCTCAACCATTAAATTCATTCTAAACCCCATCTCAAACCCTAATCCTAAACCCTAATCCTAATCCCAAATCCTGAAACGACTCCTAACCTTCAATCCTATTTCTAATCCCTCACCCTCAACATTAATTGTAACTCATAACCTTAACTGTGTATGAACTGAACATCATAACCCCTGCCTATTCTATCTAGAATATTCCCACCTTATTTATCAGAAATTTATTGTATAAGCTATACAATGTGACGTGACCCCAGTTTTTCATGACTTTACATGTAAGGTTTGTCCTTTGTATTGTGTGCTAAATAATTTGTGTTGATAACACAGTTTTGTTTGTTTACTTGTTCGCTATGTTCATTTCTAAAGGTTTCTTTGTAAGACCAGAAGAATCCAGCTCTGGTGTCTTTTGTGAAGTGTCTTGAAGTATCGTGAAGTACTAATATAGAGGAGGCTAAAGACTCGATGTTAATGCAGGGTGTCAGATCTTGACTATTATAAATTAGCTACTAGAACTCTTCATTACTCTGCAGTGGGTGAATAAGCACAGTGGCTATAGTATAGCTGCCTTCTAACCAAAAACAGAAAGACAAGCTAGCTGAAATATAAATTTTATCTTTATTAAAATATACTTTCCTGTGCAATATAAATCAATGTCTTGTTGATCTGTTGTTTAATTCTGGTATAGGGTGTCATAGCTAATTTAGTCAGACCTTTTCTCTTAAGGCTTCCAGTGGAGAAGAATCGATTGCCTGTGTACATTTTTTGTCTTGTGGACCAATTTGCATAATCTGCTTTTCTTTGAGGTGAGACGCTGTTTAGATGATTAAATAATCCAGATAGATTGGATTTGAGCTTTCAGAAACCCAGAAATATTATCAATATAAGCGTTTCCACTGCAATCAACCTGAGTAACTGGACAAGCCCTTTATAAGTACAAAACTAGCTGCACAATCTTAAGGTGAAACCTTTTATTACTTAACAATATTGAAAATTGTGAAACAGATTATAATGTTGCTAATAAAACCAAGAGTGATGTCACAATTGGGGTATTTAGGCGTAATGCTGCCATCTATAGGAAGGATGTGCAGTTGGCACAAGGGTGTGAAGCAAACATCACACCACCTCATCAGCATTTAGGAGAGCTTTCCCGCTGTAACTATAGCAACAAACTCTTCCACACATTATTCATTACCAATGCAAGTTAATGGTAAGCTTACTTGCAAAAAGTTAAAGAAAGTGGAAATAATGTGTGTGCTTTGCCCCACACCGGCATTTAAAAGACTATTGTATGTCTCTGTGTTCAGTGATAATTACAGACATATGCTGAACATATATATACATACAGATATACATTTATTCAAAACTATGTTGAATATTTGTATAAACTAATATGTTTTACAAATTATTTATGGAAAATAATGTTGCAAAACAAATAATACTGTATTGCATAAGTTTTGCAGAATGCGGTCTCTGTTTTACCATTACTGTTTTTTGCTCTTACGTTATAAGGTATGTGTCATAGGCCGGTACTCCCTGCAGGGCAACAAGCACAGCCCCTGAATCTGTTTTAAAAAAAAGAGACAAAAGCACCTTTGCCACTGGTGGGCTAATAGTAATAGTATGCCTGTCAATTTACACTTACGATTATTATGAATAAGTAAGCACTTGTTTACTGAGATGTCAGGTATGTGCTTTGTCTAAATATATGCTGACACAGCAGTTTGTGATGTAATGTCAGTACAAATTAAGGGCAGTTTATAAAGGAGCAATGACTCAGCTAGGATGTGTTTACCTGAGCTCAGCCTTGCATATTAGAGCAGGGACACACGCTACACGAAACACCTGCACTAAATAAAGGCTCCCTAAATCCTGCTGGAGAGTTAAAAAGAATGGATTTACTTATCTGGTTGACCTAAAACCATCTTAATCTCTATGAATTTCTGGTTTAATATCTTACAGCTTATCGATGTAACCCTTTTCTCACTTGACCTTTTTCTAAGACTGATATGAGATCCTTCTTTATATTTTTGCTTGATAAAAATGAGTTTGAATTTATGATTTGTGAGCTGTGATATAATTCTGTGTTAAAAATGAATAAAGAATGTATTTCTGTAAAAAACACTTTGAGTGTGAGATTCAGCCAGCACACACTTATTCATAAACATGCATACTGTAAGCGCAAACTGTTTGCTCAAAATAACAATAATATTTCCCACATTTACACAAAATAAAGTGAGATAAAAACTCATAGGATAAACCAAGGTCAACGTCAGTCTGTTTTTAAAGCCCCTGGTTGCAGATGCCATAACTACATCATTATGGCAAAAGTTAAGCAACTGGGGGTTAGGTGCCTTGCTCAAGGACACTTGTTGCAACCTGCTGGTGCTGGAATCAAATTGTTAACCTACTGATTACAATCCCAACTCACTAACCAGTAGACCACAGCTGCAACACAAACATACTGTCATCATAGTTTTTATGATATTCATAGTATTTATACTACACACCAGCAGACTTGCAGAAAATCATCAGCACACACTATGACATTATGAAACTTTAGATGCAACCCTATTCTTCATGATGTCATCTGCACAGTGGAAATTAACTTGTAGAGTTCATTTCTGCAGGGATGTAGTACCAAAATCATCCAATCATCCAAAATCATCAGGAAAATGGTCCAGATTAAAATGATTCTTCTTATGTGATGGTTAAAAGAATTTACAGCAAAAAATGATCATATTAGGTGCTGAAACAAATTATAGCTAAAACATGCTATTAATGTTTTTTCATACCCTATGCAAAAAGGTTTTAACCTGCTGTTACATACTGTACTGATGAACTGGTAACTACATAATACTGTTGTTTGTAAGTCACATTAAAGTGTTCATGTTATCTACATTATGTATATGAATATGCCACATTCTTTTACACTTTTTTATTATTGTTATTCCGTATATTACTGCTTATTGTTGGGGGTTAATGCTAAATGTATTTTAGGGTATGTATTGAAAAAAGTCATATTAGACACTGAATTTGGGTGGTAGCCAGAAATCCTACATCAATAGAAGCAGTCTGTGCTGTTCACTGCAGAGTCTTGATGCAGACAACAGGAGATGCCACATTCCCGCCAATCTCATCATCCTCATAAGGCCACAGCGTGTGCCCAGGAAAACCGTCTGTACACCCCAATCAATACTGAATGACGGAGGTGTGCAAAGAAATGGGAAAGGTCACATTCAAGTGCACATTGCACTAATGACAGCTGCATCTGGGTGAGAGGAGATCGTACCCAGAGGCATTGAGCAGCAGTGCAATCCAGCAGGTTTCCATAGCAGCTGTGACGATTGTATCAAAGATCAAACAGAGCAGACCCATCTCTAAACATACATTTAATCATATGTACTTTATACATTAATGCATGCAACCGGCTGAGGAGACATCCGGCTGTGCTTATTTGAGAGCGCTGTACTGGACTACGCTGCTGTTTTGTTTTCCGGGGTTATTGTTGTGTTGTGTTTATTGTTATTGTCTTTGTTTGTTCTTTTTTGTTGCTTGTCAGTCTATTTTGCATTGTTTTTTTTTTTAGTTTTGGTTTGTTTTTGTTAGATTTAAGTTATATTGTGTTTGTTTGGTCTAATGTGAAGATTGGTCTGTTGTTATTTCAATCTGTGGAATTATTCCTTTTTGTGTTTTCAGTTATTCAGGTCTAGTGTTTCATGTTTGTAATAATGTTATATTCCTTCATGCTGTGAATAAGAGTGTGGTTATATGTGTGTTGGGTGTTTGCATGAAGTTTAATCCCGTTGTGTTTGTGTACAGGTGCGGCCTGGAGCCAGGGAGGCTGGTCTTTCCTCAATCCTTTCTTGGGTTGTAGTGCTTCCTCCACCGTGTGCTGTGTGGTTACCAACAGTAATTTTACGTGTATTCAATGCGTGTGTGACGTGTGTACTTTACTAGTGTGTGGTCACTGAGATTCACGATTTTGCCTACCCTGTGCTGCTCAGCTGCAGCCTTGTATTGAGTAGATGTGTCATTTGTCTGCATTTTAAGAGAAGCTGTCTCTATTGGATAAATAAAATGTATATTTTTATACCCATGTCTCTTGCTCACTTACTGTAGAACGAACTTGCAGCCTTTTGGGTAATACTGAAGTTGGTTAATAGTTCCCTGGGTGAAATTCCCAGGGTGGTGTAGTCACTGGATAAAGTTATTGTTCTCCTACCACTTTGTCACATTCGCCTACATTTTGGAGACCACAAAGAAACATTTGCCAAAAATCATTATAAAATAACAAACATTCAAACAGGGTTGGATGAATACTAGGCTGGGTTTAGGTATAAATGTAGACTAAGACAATTAAAACATGAATAGGTTAATACATAAAGAACAGCAGTCAATGGAATATCTTGACCATGAAGAACAAATGTGTGTACATGTGTGTTGTTTTAACTCCCTGAATCTTCTGTATCCTCCCACTCCGCCTCTGACAGATCCACACTGTTATAGTGCAGTTTTGGCTTTAGCTTCTTACACTTTTTATACTAAGACACCCACACACAAATTAAGCATAGGATACATCTATTGTAGTGTGAAACCATGCAGCTGAAGTGTTGTACTCACCAAAGGTGGAAGGTCAGAATGAGAGAGGATATGCATAAGAATGCATAGCCATGAACTCCAAACTGAAAATCAGAATCACAATTTATTTAGTATGTCTCACATTTTTTACTTTACATATAATTTACATAGTATTTATTACTGCAGATTAAGCAAACTGTATGTGTCTGCAATAATTTGCAATAATTTGCGACAGTTGTCAGTAGATCAGCTATAACAGATATTGAGAACTGTGGACTGAGGTTGTTTTGAAGGTAGCTTGTATCGAGGGGGCAATCTCATGAACTCTTTTAAATGGATCAGTGCCAACCAAGAAGGATGGCATGAGACAGTCTGTGTTTAATGTCGGTGTTAGTATACCACAGAGAACAAAACTGGAACAGATGTCTGAAGGAACAATGAGTCTGTGAACAGTGGAAATCTCAACAGTCATTAAGGAGTCATTCATTTTATCTATTTAATCAGCATATCTATCAAAACTGCTGTGACTACAGTAGAATAATTTAGCCTATAGACAAATTCTATTTAATTAAGTTTAAATCAATTCATTCAATGTTACAAAATGAAAAAAAATTATGTGTGTGTTTTGTTATATTATTAATATAAAACCTGCTTGTACAGTATTAAATAGGTATTAAAACTAAAGTACGATTATGACAATGAGTGGGCCCTGACACGTTGTGAAACATTAAAAGTGTTGCTGAAAAAGTCAGCAAATTATTTGATAAAGTCTGTGTGATGCCCTTGTGACCTGTATACAAAAGGCAGTAGAAATAAAAACTCAAATTTAAGAATTATTAACACCATTTATACTGAACACCATTACCTCAAAAGAATTGTATAATGAAATCAGCCCTCTGGGTAACTTTATAAATATTCCTATAACACATGTTAAAAAAAAGTAATTTTTCAGCATAGCCAGGATTGTATTTGCAAGTTTACACACCTTTTTAATTTAAAATTATTTTTATAATTTCAGATTCTGTATTTTCATGTTGTCAATTTGTGATAAGAGTGCTGTGTATCAAATAGGTACTTGTATTTTGTTACATATATCAGTGCTCAGGGTATCACAAACTTTGTGTAAAGTGCTTTTGCAGAATTAAACTGTCAGAGTTGAATTTAAAAAAGGTTGACAACACAGTATCTGACACAGCATCAGATCAGCACCAGCAAGATATCAACACAGACTGAACTAAGGGTAAATTCTAAATAGGTCTGTAATGCAAACTACAAAACCAGTAAGATCTGCTGTCAGCTGATCTTTCTTCAAACGAGACCTACCACAAAAGTGTGGTAGGTCTCGTTTGGAGATTTTCTTGAAACCTAAACAAAACCTGCTGTTGATTCGGTTCTGCGCACTCCCTGAAAAAAATCAGATTTCTATCTAATGCTTTTAGCTAAAAAAATAAGTGTAGTCCTTAGCTCCAACACAGTTATTGAACTAGTCAAAATGAAAACAACAGATTTACAGATTTTACCCTGCAATAAGTGCAGAAATTGTAATTTAACAACGCTCCAAGCTCTAAGGTGCAAGAACACAAAAAGTATAGTGCTGTTGTGTTTTTCTCTGTAATGGAAAGCTGAAATGTCTGTATTGGGAAGCTGAAATGAAGATAACAAAAACAGACCATATAAACAGAGCTCACAATCAACATGACATCACATGATGTCACTACATGAAATAATTATCATTATTAAGGTTTGGGACAAAATTAAACAAAATTAAATTTATATTTGGTCTGTAACCAGTAGAGGGCATTACTGTCACAATATGTATTTGGATTTCTATTAAATCTTTATTACAAATGTTTATAAATAACCATAACTTTCAAAAAGCAAAAAAATGGCTGTAGGAAACTAGGCACATCAGATACATCTGTATCAGAATACTAGGTTGTGATACCTATAATATAGGCTGAAAACTAGAATCCACCAACTTAAACAGGTGCCTTAATTTCAGTAGAACTTGTTTTTGCTTTGGGCCATGGAAGACTTATAGCATGTGCTTGAGGAGTTTAACTGTCCAGACAGCAAGGTATCAAAGGAATACATACAGTCATATATATATAAACACATAAGTCATACACATAAGTCATAACGCTATAAGTCTTCCATGGCCCAATCAGTGATCATCATTATTGTCTAGTTACATGAATTACCCCTGCTCTCTGCTGCTGCCTACACACACAAAAATACAAGAATTTCTATATGGATCCACCTACACAGTCTCTGACACTCACCTTATCCAAAATAATAAAGTTTCATAATAATAAGGCTTTCTTCATTTTTCCTTCATTGACAGCTCTTTCACCAACAGTATGAAGTGTAAGAAAGAGTGATAAAAAATACAAATACATTAAAATACTCACCAGATGTGAATTCTGGCATTAAAAGTGACAACTCCATTTTTATCTGGATACCTTAAACATAAAGAAGTATGCTCACCTTTATTACATTTCTCTTTTAATGTCATCCATTACGAGAAAGATTGTTGTGTGCATGTGTATGTAAGATCTCATTAATCGTGGGAAGCCTGAATGTAGCTGTTTAGTTACTATGTCAACTCTGTGCTGACATGATAATAAATGAGAGAGGCAGAGAGTAGAGTCTGAGCCATTGTTATCATTAATTACACCAGTAATTCTCTGTCAGTCAGACATTGGCTGACTTTCCTGTGTCTGAATGAGCCAAAAAGCATGTTCAATCATAGTGTAGATTATTTTGCAATTGTTATAAGGAATCATCACTCACAAACCCTGCAGTGCTTAGTAGGGTAAAGTCTGAAAAATGCTGTTAAACTGTTAATTAACATTGCATTGTACTAGTCCACCTCAGAAGATGCTCAAAAGACAATTTATTTAGAGCAGAAACATTGTGATTTAAAATAATTAGAAAATTGTACTGTACAACTGTTTACAATACTGTTTACAATATATTACATGGGTGGATTCAACGATAATAAAGTTGTTTAGAATCACACAGAATTAGTACAGTATCACACAATGATATCCATTAACTAGACTGATTTTCTGCCCAGCATGTTCCCTATCTTTTTAGCAAAATGACCATCCACCATCTTAAAAATCATTGTATTTGAAGTGAAGTGTGGCCAAGTATGGTGACCCATACTCAGAATTTGCCTTCAAGGGCACACACACAGTAGTGAACACACACACCCACCCACCCACACCAAGCAGTGGGCAGCCTTTTATGCTGCAGTTCTTGAGGAGCAGATAGGGGTTTGTTGCAGAAGGGTCTCACCTCAACCGTGGTATTGAGGGTTGAGAGTGTTGGACATTCACCTACAATACCTGCCGGACCTGAGACTGCCGAAACCTTCAACCTTCGGGTTATAAGTCCGACTCTCTAACCATTAGACCACAACTGCCCCATTTCTATTTGTATTTCTGTACTATAATCGACATATATTTTTCTTTAATAAATGACTCCTGGCATTATCAAACAAGGTAAACTCTAAACTTCCTAATACAACTTAAAAGGCAGATTGCACAAAATAAAAAACTAAAGGAACAAACAGTAGCCTACGTGAACCACTATAATTCAGAAAACTGACAGACTGCCACACTAATGGATTCAGCCATCCAATTTCCTCAGTGTTCCAATTCCCCTGCATTCATAAAGGTTTTTAGAAGCAAAGGCCAAGGTTTCAGACCAGAATTTTAGTCTCTGTCCAAAGCAGTCCTGCTCTTCACCTACAGGCTATGGTTTTGGAAGTCTGACAGGATTAATTTACCTCCTCCCAACACTGTATGAGTACAAGAGTATGAGACTTTATTCTGAGCTTAGATTAGATGCACAAAAACAAAAGAGAGATGCAGCAATTTGGGAAGGTTAATCCTTTTCTGCCCCACTGTTCAGGCACATATGCAGTTGTTATGTACAAATAAAGGGCCCTAGGTAAAAATATTCAGAACAGATTTAAACTGGTCATTATGGCTCTCATTGTGGTAGGCAGATGGGCTGCATGTAGGCTAATACTATTTCTGCAGCCAACTGTAGAAATAGTTATTATGAGTTATTAATAGAGGAAATGTTATTATGAATGTATTGAGAATTCAACAGAACAGATGCCAGATAATGGGACACAGCTGCAGCTGACATTTACCAGCAGTTAGACACGTATATTACGTTAATGCAGTGATTTTCAGAACAATCCCGTAGATTATCAGGCAATATCAGAAATGTTTCTGATGGCTTTGGTGTTAGGATTAAAGTCATGCCTTCAGTAATCATATTCATATAGAAAATTATAACTGCAGTGCTCAGCACATCTAAATGGGTTTGGGATAGAACAGGGTAAGAATTACTCCATTAAACCATTACTTTCTTAACGCACAAAGAGTTTATTTTTTACTTTAAATTTTAGCATTTTATTTAATTAAGATTGCCATCATGACACATTGATCAGCAAAAATACAGGTGTCAGTGTTTTAATAGAAGTTTTTTAAAAAAAGTTAGTATCAAGCAAATTCAGGCACACTATACTTTTCATAATATATATTTAAAGAAATGAACTGCACTCACATTGCAGTTGCAATTCAGCATGCAATTGGATGGTCCAGCTTGTAAACCGCACCCAGAACAAGGTGACACAAGCACTTCTCGTCCTACCAAACAACCCCTGGCATGTGCCTAAAACAACATCCAAAGAACTGCATGCAGTAATCCCAGTCTAGGCTTGACTTCAGATTTTTGGATCAGACTGCTGGTGCATTTGACACTCCGTACAATTCTGAAATGTTTTTGGGTGAGACAGAAAAGTGTCTTCATTTGACATGCTTTCTTCCTCAGGAAAAAAATTGAAAATATATTTTCTTGAATAATTTCACCCGTGATGCCTGTCTAACTGATACAGTTCCACCTCTCTTTAGTCTGTGTTTAGCGTGTGAGGAACCAGTTAGGCTAAAACAGAAAGAGATACACCCAAATCCATTTCCCCTTCCCAGCATGATAATCCACAGGGATTACACTCACCTTTGGGAGAAAGAAAGAGAGAAAAGATGCAGCATGGTTAAGGGTATGTATTGGGATAGAGAAATAGAGTTAAAGAGAAAAGGAATAGAAATGGAAAAAGTGATTTTTTTGGAGCCCTGGTTTGACAGACAAACTCTTTTCTTGTACTAACACACAAACACAGTGGTCCTAAAAGTATTTAGATAGTAACAGAACACCTACTATAAAACGTATGGATGTTACTGCACTAGATAACAAAATATCAAACCAAGTGCTATTTACAAACAAAAAATGTTAGATGTTTTCTTAGGCTTAGGTTTTCTCTCACCTAATTCTGGGCACTTTTTAAGTTCAACCATCAGCTCTCAGTCTATTGATTAATGAACAGAATATTAATTGTTAGATATATATGTTTTTATTTCTATAGCATCATTCTTCCATCAACTTCATATCATCCAACTGCATCCCTAACTCAAAAGATGCTGAATCACTAGTCCAAACGTTACATCTCACTCAGACTGCTGTAATGCAGTCTAATTTACCACCCACTTACATTATATATTATAAGACTCTAAACTCTGCTACTAAAAATTTACACCAAATTATCTGCACATATCCTACATAACCTTTACTGGCTACTTGTTTCTGCTCTTAAATATACTATTATACAAAATACTATTATATAGAATTAACAATCAAAACAGTTTTATTTCCTTTTATTTACACACTTTTCCTCTAAAACACACACCCCTTACACTGGACTTGCAGTGTCCAGATGTCATGTTCTGGATTTTTCCCCCGACCCAGTTAGTGGATATAACGGCTCACATCCTCCAGATTCAAATATGCCTGGACTGTGTGTGTGTGCTTATACAGTAGATTTTGTTCTGACCACGTTGTGAAAATTGCAAAACTGCAAAAACCATATCACACAAACAATAATTTTACACTTCTCATGGGGAACAGATTTTAAGAGTTGTGTTTTATATGATTTTTAAGATACAAAGATCAGTAAGATTAACACTAATGGTGTAGTTTTCATACTACTGAACCCATTTGTCCAAGCACAAAAGGTATGGTCTCCCTTCTGTACTGCAGTGTACTGCATTCCGGGCTGCAATTTTGCTATAGGCAGGTTCTATTTAGATTAAAAATGTTATTTGAAATTGAGTTTATGAGCTTTTAATAGCGGTCTTTCAATGGATGCCTCTAAAACCACTTTACATAAACCCACACAATCAATTAAAAACTAAAGAGTCTGGGGATTGCATGTCCCCTGATTGAAAATGTTGTTTTTAACAAGGTTTTTAAATCTGAAACACTTATGTGTTAATTAGTATTTGAGGACCACCAGATAGAGAATTCCCTCAGGGCAAAGTTGGTTCTCTCACTATTGTTACTGTCAAGTTATTCAGAGAAAAATTGAATAGGCTTCACTTATCATCAACCGGTCCCATTTACTGTCAGCCATAACAGAACCATGTGTAGTCTGGGGTTTACATGACAGGTAGGAGCACACATTGTATGAACTTGATCAAAATTCATCTGAAACATTTTTCAACAAAAGATTCTTACAATCCCAGGGAAAAACCTGTAGAATTCTATAGAAGTTGTTCTCTTTTTATTTTGCTAATTCCCTGTGTGAAAGCAACTTACAATCACTAAACATGTCACAGATTGCTAACAGAAACTCAAACTTTGCTTGCATGTGACTGAATCTTTTGAGTCTTGACTGTGGTACTGTTGCTGGGACCATGTTCATACAGTCTGACAAGCAAAAATTGTAAAGCCCTAATAAAAGGAGTATGTAACACATTCAGTAATAAATGCAAAACAGTACAAAATATGGGGTGTTGGGATATTATTTTAATAAGATAAACAAAGGAAAATAAATCAGAATATATAACAGTTGACTGCCTGACTCTTGAACACTTAATGGCATAAACTTAAACGGGGCACTTACAAAAATTCAGCATGTTGATAAGAACAAAGGAAACACACGATAGAAAAATATATTTATGTACATTTTTGTTTGTATATACTTTAAACAAAATCATTTTCCGTTCTCTCTTCAAGATAAGATGATTAAATGAGTAAACTATTTCTGAGGTTGGTTTTTGTTTGGGTTTGCTATGAAATCAAGATGCTCGAAACCAAGATAGTTATGTTTGAGTTGATCCTGATAACTGTCAATTTACGTTTTATATATTTTACTTATGTAAGTGATATTGCCTAGAGTCTATGGTGTGGTCTACAAACAATCCATGTATCTTTCATTCCTTCCATATTTGTTTTCAAATAAAAAATGAGAAAAACAAATTGTTCATAAAAAAATGGTATTTTTCTAGATTTTTCTGTGCTTTTGAGTTTTATATTTTGCTTGTAATTCTTTCGTTTTGCAAACTATAATGTTAAAATCTTACAAAGCTGTACTTGAGATACCGTTTTCATCGACATTTCAAAAGGTCTCCAGCAGGGGGAGCAAAGACACTGCAAGTTTACTACATTGCTACAGGTCAATTTACATAGATGTTAGGGCATCTTAAGCAGGACACAGAGAGAATAGTAACATTATGGTTTATAATTGTCTGACTTTTCTGCTATCTGTGATAGTTTATCTTTACTGTGGGGGTAAAGATAGTTTGTAATTTGACTGTAAACATTTTTTACACTGTTTAAGGAAAAAAATGAGAACGTAAATATTGAAAATGTACAGAAAAAATACAGAAAATGTAACTATTTTATTTAAATATGTTAAGGGAAAAATGTTTTGTTTTCTGTTGTTTGATTTGAAAGACACAGGGATTAAAAACTCATTTTCTTTTTCTGTCCTTGTATTTTGGTTCTGTTAAAATGCTACATTCCGAACAATGCCTTCATAAAAAGAATGTCGTTTTATCATCCATTAAAAAATTCTCCTTCCAAAAAATATTAAAATATTTAGAAAGTTTCTCCTTTAGTGGTAAAACATCTAAAATGACAGGCTGATATGACGTTAAGATTATCCAATTCTGAGTGTGCTGAATATTGCATCAATGTGAAACTAAACTGACAAAACATTGACACTATACTGGTGTCAACTCACTGGATGCTACAAGCTCTGTGCTCACAACAGCAGTCCTGAGAGTGTGTTCAGAGCATGTGCCGGCTTCAGAAGGGCTTTGAGCTGGAGTCTGTTGTTAGACGGGAGACATATGCTTCATAGATAGTGTCGAGGAATGAGGCATCATTCTGAGACACAGAAAGAGAAAAATAACTTGGATAAGGCAACAACCAATCATCATGTGTTTCAAATAGACAAGTATATGTGTGTAACCTGATGGAGAGTAGTCTCTTTAATTATAAAGATATAGGTTATATCTTTGTAAATTAGGCTAATATATATGTAATTGCGATTAAGCATGTCTTCATCTGAGTAAAGAGCCCTAGTGATACCTAGAAAAGGTATCACTAACAGCTTAATATTGAACATGACTAAACCTTAGTAATTTTACATGTCAAACAACCTTTTCCTCAAATTCTCAAGTTCTGGTATCAGATCTGTTACAGATTATTATTAACATTTATTTACAACATGTCTAATGAGAATAATATATATGGCAAACCCATGGATTTGATTCTTACCTTAATCAGATGAATCAGCGTGGCCTGTAGCTGACCTTTGCTAAGTGCTCTGGGTTCAGCTGGTTCTGGTTCGACCGCTGCTCTGGTGGTTTTAGTCTTAGCAAACACACTCGGTGATAACAGTAGGGTTGGGGCTACAGTTGCTGGGATACGCTGTGGTGAGATCACCTGCACAAATTCGCACCAAATTGCAGATACAGTTATGGGATGAACATATTCCAAGATCAGTTTGACAACGTCTGAAAATATGATATTTTCAAATTGGGTTCCATAATTCATTTACATCCCTCCAGCTGGTACAGTCATTTCATCTACTGATCCAGCATCAGTTTTTTTGTTAGTTACTTCTTTGTTGTTAGTTACTTCTCACTCTTTGTTGTTCTTTTCTTATAATAGGATAGTAGAGACCAGGAAGAAAAGTGATTGGAAATGCTGCAAGCCAGATTTGAACCTCGTAATATTTTTTTTACATGTCACTAACTGCTGTGCCACAGCTGACATAATTTTCCACTATTTATTTAATTGTTTATTCTGTAAATCAGTAATTCCACTTCTATTTTATTCCCCGAATGTCACTAAATTTGTAGCAACACAGAAAGAAATAGTATTTTACCCAAACTGTAATGAGCATCCGGAGTAGTCAAGTCTTAAGAGCTGGTTCCATTTTATATGTATGTGAAGGGGCAGACACAATGTCCATTTGTGGAGACGATTTGTCTTTACCTGTGCTGGGTTGGTTTTGCTGAGACTGGAGGTACTGGTGGAAAGACTGGGTTGTAAGAGCTCCTGACGGGGGTGGAGTTCCTGCTCCTGTTGCACCAAAGTGAGCCTCTGCAGAAGTTCATGGGGCAGCACTACATTTCCTCCCACCCCAGCAAGGGGTGCTTTGGCAGGGACATAGAGCAAAGGCTGAGACTCGGCTGATCCTGAAGCTTTAGCCTTAGGGTGGACTTGGGGCCCCGCTCCACACTCCCCCTGGTCTAACTGTAGGGCAGACGAGGCCCCTGCCACAGGAGGATGGTTCATTAATAGTCTTTGTATCGGGTCAGGCTGGACTGCTCCATTTTCACAGAGACGAGTCTCTGGGGACTCAGACAAGGGCTGTAGCAGAGACCCAGACATGAGTTTGTGGATGGCTGGACAATGCTGCATAGGGGTGCTAGAAACTACAGCACCACCTGGGGACGGGTCATCATAAGATAGCGAGCGGGCCACTGTGGAGCGAGCCGGGGCTGTTCTGCTGACACTTGAGCTGGGTTGTGGTGAGATGGAATCTGGCTTTGACTGAGCACCAAACAAACTGATAACCGAGAGACATTTTGAAGCGGTCTCTCCCTCCTGAAAAATTAAAAAATTAGTTTATAGACATGCATTTAGCATTAACACACTACAATTATATAAGGCTGCATGATTTGAAAAAAAATTTATTTCCAATAACTTCCTAAATAACTCAGTATGTAATATGCTAACATTTATTAATTTAAATTATAATGACTTTTTTGTTTAAAAACTATGAAAATTCTATTTAAAAATTATATAACTAACATGTTTCACATCCTATTCTGACAAATGTGAGCTTCAATAAAGCATTTCATAGAAGTCTTTCTGCCATCTACATCAACCTAAAACTGACTACACATATTTATTAAAATGATCAATATTAAAATTATTCCATTATAGTGATATGCACATTTGTAATATTTCACATGTTGTGCAGCTCCACAGCTCCACAGTATAACATCTGCTGTGGCGTAGCATAGATCAAAAATGAAAACAGCTAGAATACTGTACCTGTGTTTCACCCTGAATATGTTGGTCTTGAGCAGGTTTGAGAGGAATAGGTTTGACAAGATGGGGGTTTCCATAGATGACACCCCCACTGCCAATTTCTTTGGGCTCAGAACTGATTTTCCCCTACAAAGGTGACAGAACACAAAAAAGGGAAATCTATTGACCTGTGACCTCTAATGCATACAGTACAGTGCACATGTATGCTTAAATCCATTATTCTCAGGAAAATATTTGAGAAGGTATCACCTTCTCAAACCTTCTCACCTTCTCATATTCATTTCGTGCTTTTGTGAGCATCTGCAGTATATCCACCCCCTGCTCTGCCGATCGTGGGGACACATAGCCACCCTCCCCCTGTGCCAGTAACTGCTGTTCCTGTCCTGCCAAACTGACATATGCAACACACTGATGAATTTTTAACACTTGCTTCCATTAAGGACTTTAATGCACAAAGACACTATGCGAATATTCTCTAAGTGTGTGTTTTCTGATTCAAAACTAAATCTGAAATAAAGTAGTTTGCAGTCCGAATAAAAGAAAACGATAAAAGAAAAAGAGTGGATGAATGTATCATTAAACAAGCAGTACATTATACACATTTATGTTGTGTAGTCTAATTAACATCTAATGTATGATGTTATGAGACAGTTTTTAATTAACCAGTTATAAATACATAATAATAATATATATAATAGATACATAATAATACAAGTTATGAATTTGAATCTGTGTAATGTTTCACTTACTGAATTAGTCCGTGTTGTGTGTACTTATGAGTTACACATCTAAAAGGAGTTTATGTAGTTATAGTAGGGCAAGTTTTTAAGGGTGGGGGTGTCTAACCATAGAAGTATTAAAAATCTCACGGGAGATTTTCAGATTTAAGAGTTGTGTTACCATAATAAGTTCTATTAAAAAAAGTAATAAAAGCAGAGAATGAATGCAAAAGGATAAAGAAAAACACACATCTTCATGAGTTCTGCAATGCGCTGACAGTCTTCTGTGTCATAAAACCATATGCCATAGATAGACACTGCAGAAAGAAAGAGAAACATATAATATTACATTTTAAAAAATACACAAAGGACCACAAACAGCTTTGATGTTGTTAGCAGAATAAGTATCAACGGAACAAGCAGCAATCCTGTTAATATGCACACACTTACAATGACACCATACACACGGACATACACCCACACTCAATTTGACATTTCTTTCCCAGAGTCCAAAATCCCAGGTTCTCAGGCAAAACCAACTGTTGCACCCAGTTTACTAGAATGGTCATCTGTCCCTGAACACCCATTAGTCATCAGACGTTTACAGGCACTGCTCATCTTATAGGAACAATCATACAGAAAAACTACCAGCATAGTCCTTAGTGGCCTAGCAGTCATTTATAATTTTAAGACATAACCAGATAGGAAACATCAAGCAGAGATTTGAGTGGTTCAGTCATTTGGCATTTTACAACAAGAACTACCATAGTGATGCCAGTGAAGTAGGGAATGAGATTTGAGGATTAAACTTAGAGTCTGGTGCTGACAGCTTCATCAGGACCTGTTCAATTCACCTCCACAAGTAGATATAAGATAACAGAACCAAGAGCAGTGAGAGAGAGACTGCTGCTATAACCGTTCAGTCTCAAAACAGAGAGCACCACACGAGTCAGTGCATGGGAAAAGAGAGAGAGAGAGAGAGAGAGAGAGAGAAAGAGAGAGAGAGAGAGAGAGAGAGAGAGAGAGAGAAACAGACAGAGACCTGAACTTTAGTGCCCTTGCTTGTGTTTGTGAAACCAGCCAGAGTGCACGTGTTTAACTAAATAGAGTTGGATTCACAGCAGAGACTGTAAACTTCTGACCTGCTTCAAACATACTGAACCATCGATCTGCAGAGGATTCAAATCTCAGTGCATGAAGATGCTGCAGGCACTGTTCAGACAGAGCAGGCTGAAACATGAGCGACTGGAAGAGGAAGTGGAGGTTCATTTCAGAGGGAAACTGGTGTCAGAAAAAGAGCTGGGCTACACTCATGTACAGCCAGGCGGTAAGAGCTTCACACACTCAAAGAATCTTCCCTTCAAATATACTGCTACACCATTGCAGAGCATAGCATAGCTAGTTTGTTTAAAAGATAAACTGACACAATCCAGCACACTTGGAACTTAAAAGACAACTTATCTGTGTGTGTTTAAACATTTGAATAAACACCCTAATCCTTTTTACTGTGGACATGAATAACAAACTCTTAAATCTTACTGCTTGTTGAGAAGAGGTGTGCTATTAATCATACTTACTATTTTAGCCTGGTAAAAGATTATCTTAGACAAACATTAAATGAGTGACCTGAAGTGTATCTACTGTAAGAACCAAAATATTGCACTATAATATAGGGCTTATTTTACTTTAATTGTGCAATGCTTGCAATGAAATTTTAAATTTCACGAAACATCCACATCCACCATTTAGTAACTGCAAATTAAATAAAATAAAATACTTCTGGTAACAAATCGTTTTGGGTAACTTGACCAGTATCACCCCATACAGACATGTTTCGCAGTTTCATGCAGCACTAATTGTCATGTAATTGTTTATGCAAAGCTCTGAAACTTTAATCATAAGTTTCCTTGGAAATATGTGTGTCAGTTATGTAATCAGGATAGGCTGGTTGGGTTTGTGGTGCTGGCAGGAAACTGGAAGAGAAACATACACACTCCTCTGCACCATATAAGGCACTGTGGCTCTGAGGCCTCTAACATAGGCATGTCTGCCAGCAATCTCTGATCTCTCTCTTTTACACACACACACACACACACACACACACACACACACACACACACACACACACACACACACACACAGTGTGACAGCCCACTAATCCAGACCCACTTTAACTGCTGTTAAGTTCTTCAGTTTTGGATGGATGCTCACCCTGTGCTCTCTTACATATGCACCCCTGTCAGTGAACAATATTCCATGGAGTACCCATCTCATGGCAATTACATTTTAATTATTACTAACATAATAGCTGATTCATCTGTCAATATTCTGATTTCTGTCTGTTATAACATAAATGTATCAGTTTCCTTTCACCACATTATGTCAGGAATCCTTTAAAATGTAACAAAACTTGTGATAATCAGCCAATACTTTGCCCAAATATGTTAATTATTTGCGAGGACAGAAAGACTCACAGCGGGCATTTCTGTAAAGGAGAAATGGATGCTGCAGCTGGAAATCCAATTCCTTTGTGATGGGTTCCGTCAGGTTGTCCATGCTCAAACGATTTAGGATAGTGAAGCCATGCCTGGGGGAGGCAAGTCTGATAAAAAGTAAAATTATATTATAAACAATTATCTGAATAATTATAATATTTAAATGGGTTTGGCTACTCTGTAAGAAATTTCTGTAATTTTCTATAAGAAATACATTCTAGAGAATTGTGTTAACAACTTTTCAAGTTTTTGATTTTTAAGGTAATTTTTTTTTCTATTCCAGCATGACTGTGCCCCTGTGCGGGGCAGGTCCAATGGGCTACAAAGATTCTGTAACTGATGCCCACTACATACCTTTGGGATGAACAAGCTATGACAACCTCACTTTCAATAACCTTGAAAGTGTTTAAAAAAAGGTTGAGTGTAATGCTGATTTGTCTACTTCTTCCACAACAGGCTTAGTAAACAATTTCTATATGCAAGTCATTTTTGAGCAGTGGCATTTTTATATTGAAACAGAAAAGGCTGCCCCACAAACTGCTTAGAAGGGGCTTCCAGTGACTAATAGTGGAAATGCTTGTAAATAAGCATGCAGTTTATGTTTTATGATAATTTAAAGTGATACGACCTTTATTTGACCAGGTCCCTGATTCAAACGTATGTGCACTGCTACACTGCTAAAATCACCAAAATTTGTTCAAACCTGTTATAGACAAACAGAGTTCCTTCCACATCTGTTTTTTCCTTTAAATAAATAAAGATGCATAGTTAACATGACATTTTACTAAATCAGGCATTTACTAAATAATTTACATTTTTATATGCATTCAATATATTTAAACCTCTATAACAATATTATTTACTCAACCATCTATTACAGCTGTCATTAATTGTTTTAATGTCATTGCTTACCCATTCATTTGTGGTGTTGTTGAAGGTGTAGAGTGCTACTTGGCTGGCTAGATCTGTGATGCTGCTGATATAAGGGTCGAGTCTTTTCAGAGCAGAAAGACTCATGGCCAAACAGCTCCCGCCACCACCTGTGCTTGCAGTCATCCTAAATAATTTTATATTTACAATTTAATAAAGAGAACTACAGCCTAACGTTAAGAATAAACATGTAAAAGCAGGCTTTTACATTTACATTTATTCAAAAAATAAAATTATATTCAGTTATAGAGCTTTAATGAGATAAACAAATCAGATTTTACGTGAGTGATGCTTGACTGCAAAACTCCTATCCGTAAAGTTAGGTCGCCAGGTCAAATATGTACTACTGGGTGGTTGCTAATTAGCAACAGTCAAAAGAGCATTTTTCACTGTACAAAATTCCGTTCATTCAGAAAAATAATAGTTTCGCACGATCTCATATCTTTAGCCCAAACTGTGCAGGACGAACCATAGTTTAATAACACCTACGAATTATAGATTTGTGCACATTTCAAAGAATACCGATGTTCTTAACAAGCACTACTATAAATATCAATGCCTCCATAAATTAAATACGTAAGCCATGTATTTAAGTTATAAATGAAATAATAAGGCCTTCATAAGTTGTTGCAGTCTTGCAGATTTTGGTTAAGAGGGAAACTTACCTGCACTGAAAATATCGCAGATATCCAGATCTGTTTAAAAGCACTATTCAACTCAGTAAAACGGGATTCAGTGCCTTTATTTTACACTTTTGGCGGCCAGTATACTTCTTCAAAACTCTTTCAAATTGTTAAACAAGAAACGGGCTTTATTTTACTCGCCTGACTCCTGCGCCTTTCGCCATATTTGCGCTGACAAGAAGACAGAACCAACTGCTTTTCGAGCATGCGCACACACAGGACCAAAATCGAGTCCGAAAAATCGATCTGCCTGAAGCCGCCCCTGAAGTTGCCTTGAGCACACCTGTGGTATTATTGTTTAATTTGCTTGATTTTGTGAAAAACAAGTATTGATAAGAACGACGTGAACTGACGAGGTTATGCATTCAGAAAATCCCTTGTGGATTTACCCCATTGCTACGCTATCTTTGCGCTGTGGTAAGCATGATTATCTTTTGTTGAAGTTTTAAATATTTGCAATTACTGGTCAAGTTCACTAGCTATAAATATTTAAACATTCTGCCTAAAACAAATTTTTATCTAACAAAACGCGTTGTTTTCCCTATATGGCTCTGCTGTATAAATACCTCCAACTAAGGCTGTATTAAACAAAATACAACAGTAAACTAAATAGAGCTTGCGAAGTCGGATATGTTTCATTAGGCTTGGTGCCAAACTCTAAAAGGGTTTCCAGGAGCAGTTATAGTCTAAGAAAACATTTAGGTTTACTCGTATGTTTACTTAACTGTCATTTATTCATTTGCAACTAGAGGGCACTATACACTAATCGTATACACTAATGCTCACTTTACATGATTTGAAACCCCAGGGAGATCAAAGGTCTTTGCGGGTTTTACCGATACTGAAACACATCTAAATAACGTAAATTAGACAGTCTGAAATAATTTATATGCACTTAAACACTGTACATCCTCCCATAACAAGTGGGGTATGCGATTAGTGGGTTTTTAGGAATCACAAAAAAGTTAAGGTTCAGTAACAGCCTACACTAAAGCTACTTAAATGTTCAGATGTCTGTTAGTCCTAAATGTAGTAGACACCTGTAGGGTAGAGGGTCTGAGAATTTAGGCATCTGTGAGGTAGTGAATTAGTGAAATTAATTTCTTCTATACTGATGTCCACAGCTGGCATTTTTAGCAACATTTTCATTTCTTTGTTACACCAAGGCACTAAATTACTATTCAGATTTTTTTCTGTGCCTTATATTAACCAAAAGTTAATAAATAATTTGAGGAGATGCCAGAGAGAATTTGGGGATTTGCTGACCTTCATCCTGAACTTTTGCTCAAAGCCAAATTCAAGCAAATATCTTGGCTGAGGGGTAAAGTTTACAATTCCAGGTGATGTTGACTGTATGCATCCAGGGGGACGTCTGAAAATTTGGAATTCTACAAGTGTGTCTCCTTGTATATCAAAGTCTGCAGTTCAGATGCACAGCGAGAGAGAAAGAGAGAGTGCAAGAAACGGAGACCTCGGATAAGCAGTGGATGTCACTAGGGACTTTCAAAATTTTCTCATGGCCAGAGGGAGGGGCATAACCAGGAAAGAGCATGCTAAACTAATACTGTACTAAGCTATTTGCTGATGAAAATTCCCAAGCCCCATTTTCTTCTTTTTCTAAGCCCACCACTGAAAAAGCTTAGGAAATGGCTTGTTCTTCTATGGGAAGATCAGACCTGTTATACTTTAGCTGAGGGGCAAAATCTGTCTGACACCTGCTGCTAGCAAACTAGACATTCAGCCTAGAATTTGTGTTTCGTCAGCAAGCAGAAAGTTGGATTGGTAAACAAACAAGATTCCTGTGTGTGTGTAATGGCATATTCTTGTATGTACCAGACTTGTACATGTGGTCAGACTTTATAAGAGTTTTAATCCTTTGACAAACCATCATTATAAATAAAGATACAGAACAGTACAGTAAAAGAGATACAGTTAAAGAGCTGACGTACAAAATTACTTGGCCGTTATTTGTGTACAGCTCGCAAATGAGGTGGTCAGATTTGATCTTCCCAGGTTTGGTCTCTTCTGGAGATGCAGCACGTTTGAAAAAGCTTGGAGGATTTATTACTTTTTCTAGCGCACTCGCATCTGGAAGCAGTCTGGGAGTCTATAGGGGAGGGGGTTTGGTCGTCAGATCATTGCGGAGAGACTGGTAGTGAGCGCTCTCTCTCCGCAGGGCCACAGACTGACTACTCCCCTTTCTCTCCAATATGGACCGGACATGGCCGATTCGGCACTCTATTTTATAACGATGCGCGACACAAACTACGCCTGTTTTGGAACATCACAGATGGAATCGATCACATCCTAAGAGTTAAACCCGTGAGATCTGGAATATACACACCTTTTACCTTTTAATGCGCTTTGAATGGTCTCTGAAACTACAGCAGCGCCCGCTGTTCATGCGTTTCTTTTGGCTGTGGCCGTGTCCTACTTGAAACGTTTCCGAGCCTTTCGATCCGGTTTGATTATCGATTATCATCAAGCGGTGCTGGTATTATGTTTCTTTGGTAGGGCCCGGATGTTCCAAAGATGCACTGGTTCGTTTTCTTAGGTGGCTCCAGCGAATACCCTTTCCTGATCTTTATCTCTATAATGGGGATCAGGTAATATTAACTTGGCCGCAAGAGAAGGAATATCTTACGCTTTGCGTTTTTCTTTTTTTCCTCTACCCCTTTTTTGATTTGTTTCCCTTGGGTTGCTTTTTCCTACCCCTCCTTTTTTTAACATTTTTCTTCATTCACCTTCGGATAAAGCCGGACTACATATATGGTAAATGAAAGCAAAAACATGTACATACCGGAGGACACCCTTGAAAACCATCAAGGTAATTTCTCTATATGTTCGTGTTCTACCTGTTTGTAAACTATGTATGTTTGCCATATGGATGTGATGTTAAGGGTGTACGATGTTAAGTGTTGCTGGCATTATCATGAGCATGACGCGGGGGTGTACCCAAACCGAACCGTTGCGCTGTCAATACACAGACCCGTTCTGCGCAGCAATGAGCGGTGCTTTAAAACTCTTGCACGACAGGTATTTTATTTTAATCTTTATTATTTATTGTAAATGGAAGAAATACGTGTATATAGATGGTTAACTTCTTGGTTGGTCAGTTTGGGTGCTGATCTGCGTGCCAAAGATACACGCAGATGTCAGATTGATTATCCTGTCAGCTGCTTCAGAGTTCAATGACGTTTTAATCATTTTATGCGGCGTGCACACATTGGTTAAGGGCCGGTGTGCATTGATCACCGCTGAAAAGAAGACAATTACACAGTCCAACAGCTCAGATGAACCCATTAGTTCACAATGATTGACATGTAACAGGCTAGAGCATCTCATTTGATGAGCCATGCCAACTTCCCCCACCCCCCATCCTGGTGTGCATCTGTTGAATTTGCCTTCCTATCAGATAAGACGGCATTAGTTTCTGTGGCGCATGCAGCAGGCGTTATTTTCCTAGGTCTTCACAAGTTGCAACCTCACGGATTTAGAAAGCATCCCCAGTCTTTTCCCTCCATAAGGTGCCCCTCCATACAGGGCCTCCAGCAGCCGTGGCAACGGTGCTGCCGACCCATAGCAACAGCGCGGCTCCCGTTAAGCCTGTTCTCCGCGCGCGCACCTGCTGCACCTGACTGAACAAACGCAACCGAGCGAAGCCTGTAAATTGCTGTCAATAATGTAGCTCCGCCCCTCAGGCCTACTGCACATCTGTCATGGGAAAGCTACAGTTCCTTATGACAACGAAATGATGATTCTATAATGCCATCTGCTTTGATAGACCATTTTAATAGACAGACAGAATAAAACCAATAAAATTGTATTAAAATATATGGTAAATGACAATGATACACATTTATAAGAACCTAATATTAGATGTGCTGTTTTTTTGATTCAGTAGCTTTTAAAGCAAAAGATATTTTTGATGTACTATATTAGCTACTAAATCTTGTAACTTCACTTTAAGAGGTATACTGATTTAGGACTGGATGATCCTACAATACAATTGGTGTTTAAACAAACACTTTTAATGCTAATAATTCACCAGAAATGTTAAACTAAAAAAAGACAATTTCTTTATAATACGCATGGCATTTATTTGCTGAAAACACAGGCTTATGTTCTGGGTGTGTGTGTCTTTTTTTGCCAGTCTGCCTTCTTATAGATTTACAGTATGAAGAAAATCAATCGTACATTTTGCCTCTATTCGCAAAACAATGTCTAATCTCTTAGCAATTGCTTAACACTATTCACAATTAAACAGAAGGTCACGGTCAACTATTATCAGCTTGCACGTTTGTGTCACAACAGAGCAGGATCTCTAGGGTCTCTATAGTGGCCCTTAGCTCAGCAGATGTTCATGTTTGTGTTGTTGTCTACTGCTGACTAGGGCTGGCTTTCAGGTAAACACAGCCTCAGTCAATCACAGGACCAAAGCAATAAGACGTATTACAGCTAAACACAAACTTTTTCTGCAACACCAACTGGATGGTGAAAAGGATGTTTTGTGCATGATGAAATGCCATCAGATTCTGGAATGTTAAAAATGACTTATGAAGTGTTTAAATGTTGGTCCCTGAACATGCCGTTGCTTTGACTCATATTTTCATTTTTTTAAATATAAACAGGGAGGTTTAATTCAATTGTGAATGTTCTAAAGTGATGCAGTCTTTGATGCCATTTTGCTGTTCCTGAAGTTTATTTGTCGGGGAGAATTTTGTTTTTGATGTGATGTTTCCAATCTATAAAATACACTCCAATCATTGCTAAGGGGTTTTACTCATAATTGCAATTAGGGATGCTGTCCACACTGGAGGCATTGTTCTGTCATGTCACACAAAGAACCTTTTAGAACCTTTTTAGGATATTTATTTTGTGTAGTACATGCATTCCTCTCTCTCTGCTTTCTTCTGCCTTGAAGGTTGATGGTTCCCTTGATGCTCATTGATTAAAATGCTCATTGGTAATGAGGGCAGTATTATCTGGCTTCTTTCCCTCTTGGGCTTTGTGCCAGCTTCATATGACAGGTAAATCAGGTCATTAGCTGAATTAATATGTTTATGATGGATCTAAAAATGTCTGACGAGACTCCTGGACGCCATCTCCGATGACTCTTTGTCTGACAGGTGCTGTGTCCTGGACTTTTCTTTTTTCTCTGGCCAGGCTAGAATGACTGAGCATTTGTTACTTTGTTACTATGCATCCAAGTCACCAAAGTCTCCTCTCACAAGCACTTCCATGTTGTCGGATCCCTGGAATCTGTTCAGCATTTGTTATTGCTTTATGTATTATGTTCTGTTTTCAAAGCTTTTAACAAATATTTAGAGGCCACTGAACATGCATCAACATAAATTCTCTGTGAACACAGCAGAGTTGAGGAAGTATTTATTGCTGTGGCTACAACATAATACAAATTAGAAGCACATAGGTCTAGATCTTTATATAACTGATTTTTTTTTTCTTCGTCCAGTAGATGATACATCCAGCAGCACTATTGGTACAAAACAAACAGGCAGCGTTTGGGTTACAAGCAACCCATTTGTTTCTGTTTTTCTATTTAATCAATCACTAACTTCTAAAACCCCTTGTATCAGTGGAATTGTGAGACTTGTCAGATATTGAGACAAAAATCACAGGCTCACATTTAGCCTCATAAGTGCACATGGAAGTACTACCATTATTAGCTATCCCACGCACTTTAAGCAGATCTTTCTTCATCACAGCATGTGTTTCTATCTACTGTGCTTTGATGAACTGTAATGGGTTCTGTCCTGTCTTATACAATAACTAGTTAGTCATTTAGCAAATGTTTGTACTCAAAGTGACTCAAACTTGTTGCATGGGCAATCCTCGTGAAGGAACCTGAGGTTACATGACTAGCTCAGGGGAACAATGATGATGCCTTATGATTTGCTCCTAGCTACTGTAAGCTACTTTACTCTACCTCATCCACTTATTACTAAAATCTTAGCAGTTTTGCCCATTTTATTTCTGTGCATGGTTGATTTAAAGTTTTTCATCAACCTGAGCTTAAACATTAGATTTTAATATTCAGATTTCTGTAATAAGACTTTCAAATAGACTTTCATTTTTTAGGCACACATGCATTTAACATATGTTTTGTGTGTGTGTGTGTGTACATCCAGAGTGAGAAGGACACATGAATGTGGATAAACAGATGGATGACAGACTACATGAATAAATGTGTATTTGATTAAAAGAAAAACATAAAACAGCTGCTTGTGACACTTTAGCACCACAGGCCCCCTCTGCATTATGGGATAGAACCAAAACCCCTTGTTAACATGTGAGTCAGCAATGGGTCACGACACAGGAGTCTAATAACCATCTCTCGCTCCTGAACTGCTGCCTCTAGCAAAGACGGTGTGAACGTGCAAACTATGGGCAATCTGCATGTGAAAAGGTCTGGAATGGATTTAAATGAGTTGTGACTGGTCATAATTATCACTATAATGTCAGTTCTGTCAACTTAATATTTCATATATAACAGTTTCCATACAAGAAACTGTGATTTCTGGAAATATACTTGGAAAAACACACAGTCTTGCCACAGCTTTTGTGTTTGAATATTAAATATTTGCCCAGTAAGATAAAAGGTTTGATTTATTTTCTTTTCTGTTGACGATTCACTTAGTCATTGCTGTATTAATAACATTGCTCTGTTGGTTTGAGCTGTGGTAATCCCAGTTCCAATAGTAGGTGGCCTGAGACTGGTTCCAAAGTGACCTGGATTGTGATTGGGTCAGACGAAATAACTATAACAGACTAAATCATTAATATTTATTCATATTTTACAATCAAAACAACTGTTAAAAATTGTTCTTTGTTGTCGTCATTGTAGTAGTAGTAAAATTTTATATTGGAATTTTTTTCAGCGGTTATTATAGCAGGTCATTATTACCTTTGTTCAGTAACTGTCACAATATTTGGAAATATTAAAACCCAGGTGTTACCCAGACGTTACCCAGTATTTACTTTAAAACGTTCACTTTAAAAGGTCTAAATTGCTGTATGCCAAAGTAGTGTGAGTATGGTTGTGTAAGTAGGCCATGCCTGATGCATTTGCTCTGAGTAAAAATCAGATCAGCTCTCCACAGACCGCTGTCACTTTTAAACCTTGAGTCTTACAGTTCACTAACTAACCAGTATCCATTAACTAGTATCACGAATGGCTTCGAGAAAGTGCACAAAATGTTTTTGTCCTGTGTTGGTTTTGCAGTCAATAGGCTGTGGTGGAGTCAAACCCAGAGAGTAAATTTGCAAGCATTGGAGGGCTGAGGTGGTCACAGCAGTTCTGAATTTGCTGCTTGGGAAATGATTGCCGAATCTTGATTGGATATTTTCTTGTTTTATGTCTCTTCCAGTGTGGTCTGTTCCCGTTTCTTTTGCTTGCAGCCTTGTTTAGGTGATGCTTTCAGGGTACATTTTTAATTAATCAGATTTAGATTTGTTCTTTGATGAGAGCATGACAGCATTATGGGTCTGACGAGTGCTCCCGGCGTTCTTGGAGATAGTAGCATGTTTATCACATGGCCTTTCCCTGATCCAGCTGACCCAGGTGTCCTTGTGTGCACTTTATTGCCATTGTTTCCTCCTGAACAGCGTAGAATTTGTAAAGGTTTGTGTGAGTTGTGGTGTGCTATGTGGGATTAGTTGCGAATTTCGGTGCGATCATTAGTGTACTAGTAAGTGAGTCGGGCTTGTAATCAGTAGGTTGCGGGTAGCAAGTGAAGTGCCCTTGAGCAAGCCACCTAATCCCTGATTGCTGTCCAGGAGCTGCAGGGATAGCTGCCCACTGTTTTTGGTGTGTGTGTTCCCAGCCTGCAGTGTGTGTTCACTCCTCACTTGTGATGAGTTAAATGCAAAGGTCACATTTCAGGTATGGGTAATCTGACAAAAACATATCACTTTTACTTTCAAAATAATGAGTGCATTTACTGTTGCCATAAGTA
>JBAJNP010003017.1:30000-40066 GCA_036877545.1 Yasuhikotakia modesta | reverse complement strand
ACTATAAATATTAATTTTATAGTCACTTTTGTCATATGATGTCATATTGCTGTGTAGCACTGCTCTCAGGTCAGTTCTGTCGACTCACAGATGCACGTCCCCCGTCTGATGAGGTTCATTACCAGTGGCTCCCAGGAACGACCTGATTTGGGCTCCTTCACATTTTGAGAACGCCACTTTGTTCAATTGCCCTACATGGGAACTTTCAGTAATGGGGCCAGTTGATTATATTACACTGGTTATTTTACTTAATGCCCAAAACAGGAGATAAATTTAAATATGTAGGCCAACTAATCATGCTCAGTTTTTCTCCTCTTCCTTATCTTGTGTATCTATCTCTTCTTTTATACACTTCTCTTATACACTCTCTCCCTCTTTCTCTCTCTCTCTCTCTTGCTTTCTATCTGTCTGGTATCCGGAGGAAATCTCCTGATTTGACCATTGACACACTTAAAGTCATTTCCTCCTTTGCTCTCTCTCTATCTCTCTCACTCACTCTCCCTGTAACTCTCTCTGTATAAGATGGGGCTGTGATAGTTTTTGACCTTATTATTTCCAATAATCTCCTTGCTTTCAGATACAGTGGTGTGTTGTTCAGCTGTGATATAGAATGAGATGGGGAGAGAATAACCTGAGGGTCGTGTTATGTGGCCTTAAATTACATTCCTCAATGTGACAGAAACAGAAGTTGTGTGAAATTCTGGTTTCACTCTGGATTTGTGTTGGGTGTTAAATTGGCCAGAGATTTGTGTTGCCATGTCAGCTCATGTCAGGAACATTGTACTGAACCACTACAGTTAAAAATTACTTCCTAAAGTTTGCTAGCTACACATTCACTCACTCACACTTGCAATTTTTTTTCCAATTTTTAAGCCTCACTTTTCTCTTCCTTTGCTAACGTTCTGTTTTAGTGCCACAGTCTGTTTTTTATTAACGTCTCAGGGCTGAAGGCTGAGGACGCATTTCTCAAAGCCATATGTGCCAGTGGTCTTTTGTTCCTGACCGGTGGTCCAGTATTTATCACAATAATAAAAGGTCTTCATCAGCTGTGGGCCTGCCATGGCCAGCCAATTCCTTAACTGCTGTCCGCCCTGGGCCAGCCAGTTTTGCAACCGTTACAATGAACGTTACATAAACATTATTTGTTGATGTTTTTTAAATGTTCCACTAACACCTTAAGAATAATGTTTTCATATATTTGAGATACCATTAACATTAAATAACACTGTACCAATTTTTTGAAGAAATTATTTATAGAATGTTAGCCAACATCCCAATAATATTCCCCTTTAACTGGGATGAGAAAAACATAATTTGCTTCAATAATCATTTTGTATTATTTGTCCCTAAGCTCATCCCAGTGCATTCCTAGATTGCCTTTCTCTACAATAAACACAAGTGATGCTACTTTTGGTATCTTAGAAGGAATCGTAATTAGGGCACCTACCTTTCAGTATCAGTCCTCACGTCAGGAAAGCATCTTCAAATGCTGCCTACAAAGACACCTCACTAGGTTTTGGAACAGAGCTTGTGCTCATGCTGTAGTTACACACGTGTCAAAGAAGCCCAAGCCAGACCAGGAGAAAGTCTTGGTCTTCTCTCATTCGTCTGTTTTCACTTGCTTTCTCTCACTTCCTTTCTTGATCTGTATCTCACTTGTGTCTGGTTTTCCTGCTATCTGTCTTTTCCTTCTTTCCACAGCGTGTCTTATGTTGGCGTGAAGAGCTCAGGGCTCCGGACCGTGCCAGATAAAGTCTGGCTGGCTGAGGGGAGGAGAAGAGAGGACTTTGGCTAAACTGGCAGGAAGATCACAGCCTGGAAGGAGACCACGTTCTGCTCATATTCCCTAATAAGTAATTCATCTGAAGCGAGCGCATGATCAAGAGCCCAGGGGCTTCCACCCGCTGTTTCCAGAGCACCGTGTCTCTCTGCCTGTCTCGCTTGTGTGCTCCCCGGCCTCCATTATTGTGTCTTCTCTCAGATCTCCTTGGATGTCAGCCTCTGTTGACCTGTGCTGGGCTCTGTACCACACTCACATCAGCATGCATGCTGAGGGTAGGGGCTCAAACCAGCCCTGGACAGGAACAGCACAGGCACGATTTTTTTGGACACGTCTTTCCCACTATGTGCCGAATCCCACAATGTGGTTTTTGGCTGCTTGTGGAGATGAACCCAAAAATACAGTGCAGGGTTCAGCCGTGTCTGTCTGGGCTTGTCTTCTGCTTTTTCTAGTAGAGGCGTGTGTGCTAGTAGAAGCTTGTTTTTTTTACAACTTTTTTTTGCTCAGATGTTGCTCTTTCACAGCTCAGAAGACTGTTGAGGTCTCAGTTATGATGCATTAAAGTAACTTTGTCCTACATGTTTATTCTAAAATACTTTAAGCAAATAAAAAATAGACAGAAATGAGTTTGCTCTGCAATTCTAATTATAAACAGTAAATATATTTGATGAGATGAGATTTTTGAGGGCTCATCATTCTTGTAACATTTCAAAAAGATGTATCAGATGAGCGCTTCAGCTCTTACTTATTTATTTATTAGTGTCTTGTGTCCAGGAATGTGTTTTATTGCTCAGGGGCTGCTCATTTATCGCTCAAGAGATTTCATGGAGTCCTAGTTGTGACAGAGAATTTACTTCAGATGTCTCCGATATTTCTCCTAAAACTACTCAGCTAGATAGAAACAAATGAGAACTATTTAAATAATGTAGATTGTATTGCTGGAATAATCTGATTTGTTTGTGGATAAATTTGATGAGAAATGTTTGACTTCGTATTTGAAATAATCAGTTTTTAGTATTGACTTTTGATTATAGGCAAATCTGAGCTCAGTTGTAACATTGTTGAGTTTCTCATACACAAAATATCTGGGTGTTTTTCTGCAGCAGAAATGTGTGACACAGTAGAATTTAGATTCTGTTTGTATATACAATTTACTAATCTCATTGATATCTAAAACAAGCATTAAAATATAGAAATATCTTATTTGATTGTCCTATTTTATAGGTACTATTAATTATTATCAATAGTTGTGTAAAAGTTTTGAACTTTTTGTCATACTGTGCTACACATCTAAAAGTTTCATGCTTTTTTATTGTCAAAGTCCTGTTATGCATAAAGTCAACTGGCACAACTATCCAACGGCAGCCAAGAGACCGTTGGCCAGAGGACCCGGTCACAGATAGAGCCACACATGGACCAAAATCTTCCCTGATTGCACTGTGACCAGCTGTCTAGTTTCACTGCTTACTTTCCATGTAACTCAGTCCATTCAACATCTCTGGTCACCCCTCATAGTTACCCAACAGCCCTGCAGAGAGAAAAACAACACTGCAAGGAAAAATTGAAAAATGAATGCCTCTCATTCGGTTCCAGCTCGGCTTGCCTCAGTGGAGCAGTTTTTCCTGGCTAGTGTCACTTTGGGGAGGTTAAATTGGAGGTGGCAGTGCCCACTGACTCCAAGACTTGATGTGGTGAGTGGTAGCCTCACTCTGAGGCTAAAGTTACTCCCGTGGCCCCTGAGGCCCCACCGCAAAATCCACTCTGCCACACGTATGAAAGCGAGGCCAGGATTTGTGTAGACTCACAGTTAGGAGGTGTGGAAAGCTTCTAAATACTTCTTGTGGCTGATCAAAAACAAGGTAGGACAGTGAAACCAGACTGCTGGTTAAAGGGAATCCAAACCGTCTGTTAAAGTTTAATGTTGAGACATTTTAGCAGCGCTGTTTGTTGTGTTCAGGCATGGATGTTGATGGTAGAGAGAGGGAAAGAGAGAGAGGGAGAGAGAGAGAGAGAATGAGAGAAGGAAGGGGGAAGATATGTCTAAAGGATAAGAGAGAATATAAAACAATTTTATATTTATTATGTATAATTTAATATACATAATTTAGTAATGTAATGAAATAACAGGCAGTAGAAGACTTACTTTTGGACAGTGTATGTATTATACATACAGTATGAAAAACTGTAAAAAAAATTATAAATACACATTTTCAGCCAGGAATATAGAGTCAAACCAGATAAAAATGAAGAATCTGCTCTAGATGGTGTTTGTTCAAGTTTGTTCAATGGGTTTTGACTGGGACTGTCTGCTAATATGGATGCGTCCCTTTGCGGCCACAGGCTAGACTGACTCCCAAACAGTCTGGAATAAGAAGAGGGCAGCTGTGTGTGAATTAATAAACCTAATGTTGAGTGGCACAATGTAGCTGCCTGAAGACAAGCAGGGATGGCTGGGTCATAATGAAGCCCAACTGGGCCACGGTACCTTACTCCATTCTGACACTGGGCACTACGACGAAACATCTTTCTGACAGAAAACTTTAACCTCAAACAGAGAGAGAAAAAACACGGAAACCTCAAAAGAGTCACAATAGCAATAGTGGCTACTGTAAAAAAAAAAGGCAGGAAGAAAAGAGAGTTACTGGGGTTGCTGAAGGTGTCTGACTCTAAGATGGCTTCACAGCTGTGCTCTTAAATCAGGTCAACATGTTTTGGGCAAATGCGAGTCCCCAGGTGACAAAAGGGAACTGGGCTGTCTGGATGAGGTTCTGTTTTTTCCCTTAATGTTTTTTGTTGCTATTGCTGCATTTTGTTTTAAATGTCTCTTTTAATTCCATCACTATATAATAAATACTATATAGTCTCTCATAGGAAAGAAGTCAAACATTTCATGTCGGTTTTCCAAATACAATTAGTCTGAGGTAATATTCACAACATATCAACCCTTTTTGTGCTCTTCACTCATATAGTATGGCAAAAACTGTGTATTGTGTCTGTTAAGATACAACCCTGTTTAAGACTAATTTAATGCTAAGTGAGAATCAGTAAATTTCCTGAGCTGTGAAAGAGCAATCTGTGAGCAATAAAATGTCCCTTTGGACTTGGATTTCCTTTATTTTGCAGCCATTATGGTTGACAGACAAAAGCCAAAATTAAAATCAAGGTTTTATTTTTCTTTCCTTTTGTTTTCCTTTTTTGTTTTTTCCTTGATCAAAAAAATGTTCCTTTATTCTGTAACCTGTCAGGCTCTGTCAGATAAATGCATCGGGTTGTGAAGGCATTTTTCTATTTTGTTTTTCTCAAGCAGGAAGCCCTCTACTGTTCAAAAACTCTCCCAGACAGCTTTTGTGTTTCCATCTCTCCACATTGTTCTGTTATTGATCTTCACATGGCGGGCTATAAATCTGCCCTGAATAACAAGGCCAAAGTTCCACTGTAAGAGGAAAGAGCTCGGCTCTTTCTGTGCTCGGACTGAAGGTCCACTGGACCCTGTCTAATTGTATACAAACACTTAGAAACTCACATCAAACCTAAATGCCTCATTCATACTTTATTATGTGGTTGGTGCAGATAGTTTTACCTGTATTGTGCTGGACTCCTGGCAGTGAACATTGTTAAACGCTTGCCTGTGTGTTAATGCGCTCCCATGTGGATTGCCAGGAATGTGGACTGAATTTCAGCTCCATCACTACGGCTTAATCAGTGTCCATAGCCACACTCATAGCATCTCCTACTGTTTCCATAATAAAGGGCCAAGCCGCCCAGGGCATTTTAGGGTGTTTGTTACAGTAGCACCTGTTTACAGGTGATGTGACTGTCAAAGGCACCATCCATGTCACAACAGCTATGTCAATGTGCGGGTGGACATCGGTTTTGTGTGTGTACGTGTGACTTCACCTGTTTGACAGGGCCTGTCAGTGTACATTCTGCCCTCATTCAGTCACTGTCAGGGTAGGGCACCCGCAGTTTGCTGTCTCTTTTTATGAAACGCGGCCTTGTACGCTGTCACAGACTCGGCGTCAATAAACAAATAACACAGACTATTATCAACCCAACATATGTTGTTGTTGGAAGCCCGGGACTGTGGCACAATGGTTTTGGGACAAACATAACTGCCAGGTGCCAGACTTGTCAGGTCAGATGGTCAGGTCAGTTATAGGCCATATCGCAGTCATACATGCTAATTGGTTGCAGGTGCTATTAAGGGAGGTCAATTCTCTTTTAATGCAGCATTTGATTGGACAAAAACAAGTGTAGTGCAAAATGAGTCATCATCTTCATATTTTTATGATTTTTATTTCAATTTTTATTTTTATGATTTTGAAAGACTTGAAAATGTAAAAGTGTGTGCTACAAATAAATTTACAGATTGTACCTGATACACACATTTCTCTCTGTGATCTGCAGAAATATTTATTTTACTTTTTATTTGTATTTATTTAAAGCATTGGTTTTACTGTATTAGTATTTTACTGTTTAATGTCTTCTCCATTAATTCCATGAAAATGTCAGGATTTTACCACCCCTTGTGGGAACACAAACTTAATGAGACCGAATCTTAAGGTTCCTCAAGGTTGAAACGAGGTAAATACATTTAATAAAACTGTTTTACTTGAAATATTTATAACCCTGAAAAATTCACATAAAGAATATGAATATTTTCCCTCACATGAGACTGTACCTTCTTTTTTAGGCATCTCTGTGTCTGTGTTTCACATGAGATTTTGTTCACTAACTCTGCTTCTTTTCTTTCTTAATAGGGTGATACAGCCTGTCCTCTTGGACTCTGGTAAGAAAGCTTGCTGTCTGTGGGCAGTGAGTGTTGAGATATGGAGCAGATAAGGTAATGACAGCAGACAAGGTTTTGAGGCGGCAGTGGAGTCGTGGCATTGCTGAACTGATGAGATTAGAAGCTGTACCCCAGAGCTGGTTTCAGTTAAGACAGCTTAACGTTTATGTTAGTGTGGGACTAGGCTTAAGCCATGTCTGGGAAACTGCCCAAGGAAAGTGTATTATGAAACATATTTACATATTTAGATGGTATCACAAACATAATAACATGATATTAATGTATTAAGAATTCGAAAATAAAACACACATGGTCTCTTGGTCCATTAGCAGTTTTAAATATATCTGCAGTGCATCCAAAATGGCGTGATTTCTGTCTGTCCCTTGTCACACAGAGAGATTCGGTCGAGCTTGAGTCGAGGTGTTGCCTGCCTGGAGACCCAGTGTCCTAAGACCTGCGGCGACAGTTTGAACCCAAGCAGTGCTGACAAAGAGTGGAGCCGCAAGCGTCATTTCTTCATCCTGACAAGACGGAGAACAGCCAGGGCTGTGGGCCTCTCGCGGTCAGGCGCGTTTTAAAAGCATATGCTGCGTGAGGCTACTTCTGAGGTTGCAGCTAAAGGGTGAGACAGAAAGGTTGAGACGTGTGATTGATGAACCCCGCTGGGCCTCACATCATTAGCTCATACAATTAACTGCAGAGGCTGTGGGAGTAACTCAAGTTGAAGGGTCCTCATCAGATCTTTAATCACTGCGCACTGAACTCAAGAACTGCGATTGAGACACTGCATGTATGCGACAGGCGAGATTTGAGGTCATGTACGCTCTCCACGTTCTTCTCAAGTCACTTTCACTTACTGAAGCATCTGCCTCATGTGTCTTAGACAGTTTCAAGTCTGGTTTTTGTATTGTCAGTGTGTAAAGAGTTTTGACCCAAATGGACTTCCTGAGAGAATAGAGGCCACTTCACTACAGCTATGGACTTAACCTCATCATGTGTTATGGATACACTCACCAGAGGTACAGATTTAACCCAAAAATTAGTAAAAAATAATTGTGATGTGTGTGTAATGTGACCTTTAACCTGAAATGAGTTTAACATCCTCAGCGAAAATGAACACTAAAGTTTGAGTCACGCATTATCTAGTGCAGGTATAACAGCAACAGTAGCTGATCCCAGAAAGAGAGTGAGACTATGAGATGGGCGGAGTTTCGGTTCTTCCCTCCTGCACTGGCCAATCTGAAAACCTACTTTTCTGTGCCATAACTGGGCGGATAGGCCAACAGTATCTAATAATAGGTATTGACTGGTTGAATGTAGGATGAATAGAGCTGGGTATTAAATCTCCATTGTGCCCCGGGTCACGCAGGCAGCTACACTGAGAATATGTCTCATAGGACTACACAGAAAAAAAGAAGGCATTTTAAACTTTCATGACTGAGAAAGAATCTGTGCCGTTTGGCCCGTTAAGGATTAACTCTTTGTTCTCAAAATACTGGACGATCGATAACACGCATCGAGTGAGAGATAGCATAGACATCTCTATTCCAAAAACACACACAAACACACATTTACCTCCTGTTGTTCTCTACATAAACATATGTATCCACTTACACGCTGATAACAAACACATTTTACATAAACATCCTCTGAAATGTGTCATAGTATTTATCAGAACATTGTATCTGATTTGTAGTTTTTTATCTTGCTTTGTCACTGTTCTGTGAATTTCTCAGACAAATAAAATTGCCTATTATAATTGTCTTAATTGTCTAATTGTCTTAATTTTAAAATAACTAGCGAGACACCAGAGGTCACACAGATTATTAGCACACAATTTGTCCCTCACTCCCATTCTCTCTCTCTCTCTCCACCGCTGTCACTCCTGATTACAAGGTTTAGCTTTAGCGCAGACCCTCTCAGAGAGACACAACGCAGAGAGAGGAGAGAGAGAACGAGAGAAAAAGAAAGCATTCAGGAGTCCCATGCCGTGAGTGCCAGTTATGCACGCGCTCGTGTCGCGGTCGCGTGTAATGAGTGTGACGTGTGTGTGTGTAGGGAGAAGCCTGTGATCATGTGTACTGACAGTTTTCCCCCACCCTCCTCGCTCAACTCTGTTTCGGTGAGAAAGAGTCTAATGAGAGGTTCACAGGCTGTGAACTGATGGCCCCTCTCCATCCAGCTTCACACACACACACACACACAGACACACACACTCTAAACCTGAGCAGCTGGCGCCCACACCACTGGTTCAATGTCGCATATCTTACTCTCACTTTTCCACACTTTCATCTGCCTTGTGTGCCACCTGAGACACACACACACACACACACACACACACTAGACTGTGTGGAGACAGAAGCTGGGCTAATAAGCATGGATATTCTCAAGCCCACTGCTCTGTTCTCTGCTGGGTGCAGAAGAGAACTGTGTGTGTATGAGTGTGATTCTGTCTGTATATATCATCTGCTTTATTACAGGTGAAAATAGAGGGTCAAGAGGAGTTAATATGCCAGTGTAGCAGTCTAGTGTGTGTGTGTATGTGTGTGTGTCTTTGTTTAGATAGATAAAAGTGTGGTTTGGCTGTAGTTCTTATGGCCTCACCAAAAGCGGCAATATGATGTTTAGCTTTAAATCTACTGGTGTCCACAGAGTTCTGTGAGACACCCTTATGGGAAGGACTAGATTAATGGATAGCAAAATATATAATTAGCCTGATCTGAAAACAATATAAGGCTTTGATATGTTCTCAATCAAATAGTGTTTGTTTATTGTCCGAGTGCGAGAGATAATGTGTTTAAAAGTACTGTACTCATACGTAAGTACTCATACTGTTTGAAGGGTTTTACAGTTTGTTTGTTTGTTTGTTTATTGCACACATTTCTTTTATGACATTTGTATTGAATGCATCTCTCAAATAAATTTTTGTCTGAGAGTTGAGAATGAAAAGGTACAAAAAAAATGTTGTCTGATGCTGTCAGCGAATGGTCAGTATTTCTGCACTGAAATTGTGGCTGTCCTGTACAAAATTAGAGCAAAGCTTATTTTCTCTATCTTCTTTCACACGCATACACACACACACACACAGATACATAACTTTACAGAAGTCAGGGACGCGCCCAGAGTTGACACATGGGCTCATCATGGGTTTAGAGACCTGGGGTCAGCCATGTGTAAGGGGAGGGCGATATGTGTTTACGCATCTGTGTGTGTGTGTGTACATGTGTGTGTCTGAATGCCTTTAGGTGCAAAGTGTGTGACACGTCATTCTCCAGCTGTAGCAGATGTAAAAGGGAAGCCCACACTGGGGACACGGGGCCGCAGGGTCGCCTTAGAAACGACCACAGCTGTGGCCCCTTCACACAACCCCGAAAATATTCACACATTCTCATCCCATCTTTCAAAGATTTTAATGTATTGTTAATACTGCTGTGGTTGAATTCAAGGCTGTTGGCTTGTCTATGAGGTCAGTTACGGTCTTGTTTTTGCAGTGTTGA